>JBAWJQ010003034.1:0-149904 GCA_037783105.1 Bactrocera zonata | reverse complement strand
TTTTTTAAGGATTATCTGTAAAACATACCAAACCGTTGCTTTTTCTATTTTATTCCAGCGGCGTATATTTTGATTCTATGCAGTAGTTAGGAGAATTCAATTTTATAGCAAAATTATAGCAAACTTTGATTTGGAAAATGGTAAGGTGCCCCAAAAATTTTATTTTTTGTGTTTCTAATGAGTTTGCATTACTAAATTAACTGATTCAGCACTTGATAACTGGTTTACTACCACAGAGTATAATTTCACATCAACGTTCATCATACGCCCTGACGAACACTCAATTGCAGTTGGTTTACCAGTGCTGCTAAAGATATTATGCTTATATATTATTGGTATGTGAAGTAGTTGAGAAGATATAATTTGTCGGTTTATGATTTTAATATAAATGCTTGATTACAAGTACCGGGTATTCCAATAGGTTGGTATGATTTCTAAGTGAAGCGAAGAAAATCCACAAATTCTTCATGAAAAACCATTACATTGACATAAATTGACAGTTTCGTGTGGCTTTTGGTCTGGTGGAATCATCGGTTCGTACTTCTTTCGAAATGAATCTGGTGACACCGTTACTGTCAATGGAGAGCAGTATGGTTCGATGACAACCAACTTTTTATAGCCGCAATTGGAAGAAGCTGATCTTGACAACATCTGGTTTCAACAAGGCGGAGCTACGTGCCGACCCCGAATTATTGCAAAAGAAGTTTGGTGATTCCACTATTTAAAGAAATTGATTCCAAGAATTTGTTAAACCAATTTAGTAATATACATACGTTTATGACTGTGTTAAAAAATATATTTTACTGCTAATTATCTTCATTTCATCACTCCGTACATAAACACTAAACGTACGTATGTACCGTAAGTGCTTGACAAATACCTCTTATCGTTATTTCTTTTTCATTTTAACACTCCGAATTACTCTGTAACGTTATTTTGAACATTATCATGATCCCAAAATTAGTTCACTTCAGTTAAACGTTAAAGCTCTAATATATTTTATAAAAGTTTTCTTCTTTAAGTATTACATACATAGCTGGGTTGTCCCGGAGTTCATTAGGAAAAACTCTGGAGCCCATAAATAATATTAAGGGTGTATTCTACTCTAGAATTTTGAAAAATTCGATTTTTTTATATATTTAAAGTTTAGACCCTTAAGAACATATCTTCCAAAGGATCTTTAAAAATTAAAATTATTTTAAGAGCTACAGTTACTTTAGTGACGAAGTACCTAGCCCGGTAGGTAGGGAGACTCACTGTTTTAAATGCGTTTTTCTCGAAACTACTTTTTGCCGCACGGTACCGGCATTATCAAGTTCTATACAATTCTATAATCCTTTATCGTTCCTACCAGCATCGTGTCAAAATTTTTGTTTTTAATATTTTAAAAAAATTCAGGAATTTCAAAGAAAGCGTAAAAAATGATTTTTATTTTCAGGCAGTCCCCCCCTCTAATTATTTTAATTTTTAATATTTTTTTGTAAAATTTTTTTTCTGAATTCTTAAGATATAAATAAAAGCACCAATAAAAAATTTATGATAAAAACATTTTTTGGTGTTTTTTTTTTTAAATAAAATTCAAAAAACTGCCCAAAATTTGATTTCTAGACTAGAATACCCCCTTAAATATGCAAAAACTTGCGGTGGAGATGAAGCGTTGAAACTCAAAAAATATCTTTTATTGCTAATTATCTTAGTTTTAAAGCTCCGAATTCCTCCGAATACTCCGAAAAATAATTGAACATATTTTGATCACTATAATTAGTTCACTTGGGTTAAACGCTAGAGCTCTAATATGTTTTGAAAGAGCTCACGCCTGGAAGTTTTACAAAAGGTCGCTTAAGAAGAAATTTTTGGGAAAGATTTGGAGCCCACAAATAATTTTATATTTGCAAAAAACTGCGGTGTACAAAAGCAATAAACGTATGAAGGTACTGTAGCTGCTTAATAATTATCTCTTATTGTTAATTCCTCTTCATTTTAACACTCCGAATTACTCCGAAAACTACGAAACTTATTTTGAATATGTTATGATCACTAAAATTTAAATTAGTTCACTTGAGTTAAGCAAATAGAAATGTAGGCAAGCCTTCTATAATGAATTAAAAAAATTACTTCCACAGGCAACGGCCTTGAATTGTGACATCTTGCCAAACTAGAACCCAGTTGCGTCTACTTGAATATTTTTGAAAAATGTTAGAGCAATTATGCCCATCGAGAAAGAAATTATGTGCGTTTTAAGTATATTTCTACTCGTATATAATTCAATTCACATATGTACATGTATAACTTTGTATGGTTTCGTACCAGTTCTTCAAAATATTCATCATAAGCCGTGGTGCACCTAGATGTATGCATATTTGTTATTGATTTTATATAAGCGCTTTAAGTCAGCTAAGTAATTTATAACAGATGATACCGAGTATTTTACTATTAAATGCACTTGCAGGCATAAGCACTTAAAAGCAACTGCCTGGTAAATATCGTGATAAGCAGCTAATAAGAAATTGAGCTTACAGGTATCAAAATAAATTTATGTTTTGCTAAATTTGATTTAATTGGCTCTATTTTATGGAGCATAAGTACAAAACCAAATAAGCCATGGGGCAGCTACGCTTAATGCGTGTGTATGATTGAGTTAATCATACGCTTTGGGGAACCTATACTAAATGCGTTTGTATGATTGATTTATGAATTAATATAATTAAAAATTGGTCTCAACCAACTTATATTAGTGCGCCCAGTCAGTACACTGCTTCTTCAATTATACAGACTTCAGAAGCTTACTTAACTTTGGCACTGCAATCGCACAGCGCTCAAATTTTTACCTTTTTCACACAACTCCCACACTCACTTTCAGCCATCTTTGCAGATTGGCACAATTCTACAACGACTACCAGGGATTTAAATCAAATTATCTGTGCCAATATTGGAAGTGCGCAACGGAAATTCGTGCCACATTCAGTTGATTGAGCTGCTGGCGTATGATGAATGCAAGCAGCTACCAGCCGAGGCAGTGTGGGTTGTTATTATTGGCCAGTTGGTCAGCAAAGCGCATATTTTCAGGCAATTGCATTATAAGTGAAATCCGAGCAGTGAAATAAATGCAATGAAAAAGGAACTTCTGCGACAGTGAGAGAGTTGCCGGTTGTGGGGTGTGGGGAGTGAGTGGATAAGGTCTATTATGTTATGGATAAAATGCAAAAATTCTATGGTTATCTTGCATTTCAGCTATTGATGCTGCCACACCGAATGGTAAATGTATTTAATTAAAGATTTTCGATTTGTAAATTGCAAATATTCTGTGTGCAAATTCGAGCATTCAAAGTAATCGAAAACGTGTGCATAGCGGCAACGACGTGTTGTATCAGTGATCTGGCATTGACAGAGATTTGCGAAGCACTTTGCTAGTTCAATCTAGATTTCTTTATAAGTGAATTGAAGCATTGAAAAAGGTGTATTTTAATTTTGTTGATTATAAGATGCAGTGTTTTCGATTTTTGTTACGAATCAATTACATTAAAACTAATTAATTGCAATGAAGCTAAAATGCCCTGCACATACGAATTAGTTAAAACAACTAAGTGTGTATTTTAATCTGAATGGTGAAGGAGAAAGTGTGTAGAAATTTTCACCTTATCTTACACGCTTTGAACAGTTGTGGGGCAATGGGATGGTGGACATGTGAACCTTGCTAAGAGCTAGTATTATCTTGGCTCTTTTTTGCTTCACTATGAGCCAGCTGGCTTTCTCATCCCCACAAGTGCTGCTTACTGACTAACTCTGGCATCGGAGTGGATGCGTACTTCTGAAAGAAACCACATTTCGTTGTACCTCAATAGCTGCCACTTCTGCTGGCACAATACAGTGGTCTGGCGGTCCGAAACAAAAGCTGTTTGAGAGCTCCCGATATAATACTTTTCCTCCAACCTTCCCTCGAGCTTCGATCAGTTCGTGAAAAGCTCACTGCGACTTTCTCCAGCGGCTCCGCCCCACCCGAATATCCCTTTAAGGTATGTACGCGGAGAAAAATTCACAAGAAGTGGACTACGCAGTGCAGTTGTACAAGTTAAAAAAATTGAATATCGTGCAGTGGTAAAATACTTAATTTTGAAAGGTGTAGCACCAAAAGAAATTCACGAACGAATGTTAAAAGTGTTTAATGATTGTTCACCTACAATTAGAACAGTATAAAGATGGGTTGCTGAATTTTAACGTCGTCATACAAGCCTTGAAGACGATCCACGTGAAGGACGTCCAAAAAGCGCATCAACACCAGAAATCATAGCCAAAATATAGCATATGCTTTTGGAAGATCGCCGATTGAGTGAGAGATATTTATGGCAGTAGAGGCTCTGCGCATTTTGTTAGGCAATATGAGCCATATTTTAAGTGAAATTTTGGGTTTTAAAAAGCTGTGTGCACAATCGGTGCCGCATTCGCTAACAATAGAAGAAAAACACATTCAAATGCGACTTTGTCAGCAACATTTGGAGCGTTTTGATAAGGATAAAGTGGATTTTGTGCTTCTATTCATCACTATGGATAAGACTTGAGTCTATCGTCATGATCCTTAAACAAAACAAGAGACTAAAGAGTGGTGTGAACCTGGTTGTTCGACTTCAAAACGAGTTCGTATCCGAAAATAGGCCAAGAAGAATACAGCATCAGTTTTTTGAGAGGCGAGAGGAATTTGTTTGGGTATTAATTGCAAACTGTTAAAACAACTAATTCTGAATATTATTGCAACCATTTGAATCAGTTGAAGAAAAAAATTCGTTAAAAAAGACCCGGTTTGTAGAAGAAAAAAATCCTTTTTCATCAGGACAATGGGCCGTGTCACAAGAGCATTTCGACAATGGCTAAAATGAAGCGTATTTTGCAGACCTTACGGATTCTCACCTTAGGGGGTATTCTGGTCTAGGATTTTGAAAAAATCGATTTTTTACACTTTCAAAAATATGACCTTGGAAGCATTTTTCAAAATTCGACTTATTTTCGGAGATTCAGCCGATTTTGTAACGTGGTGTCCGTGTTCACTAGAATTGCTTCCTAAACTTTAAACGCGTTTTCTCGAAACTGACTTTTTCGGAACGATACCCACGATTTCTCAGGTTCTACTGGACCGATTAACTTGAAATTTTTATAGAGTCTTCTATATAAGCTTGTCTATGGTTGGAACTAGCTCCATTCTAAATTTTTTTTTTTATTATTTTAAAAAAATTCGAAATATTCCGAAAAAGTGATCCAAAAAAACTTTTTTTTTCAGGCAGTCGCCATTTTGTGAAAACATTTTTTTCCACTTTTCCGTAGTTCCTGCCATTGCGACATTATTTTAGATTAATAATCTTTTTTTTTTTGGTTTCAGATAACTGGGAGGGTTGAAATTATGGGTATGGTTACTTGGAAATTTTTAGAGACCCCCCACTTCGTCAGCTCATAATTTTTGAAATTTTTTACTTTTTTTAGTTTTTAATTTTTTTCTGTACTCTTCTAAAATTAACAAATAACTAATAAGAAATGAATAGTAAAAATATTAATTGCCTTTTTTTACGACACTTTAAAAATCATCTGAAATTCATGCTTCTAGACCAGAATACCCCCTTCAGGGATGCGAGCCACTGGTTGGAGGATCGCTGGAGCTAGTGTATTAATGTTCAGGGATATTATACTGAATAAAAAAGTGTATTTTCAATCATAAAATTGTATTTTTCTTGTCAAACGACAAAACTTATTAAACAACCTGGTATAGTGGACCGATCTGAGCTTATGTAAATATTGAATAATTTAAAAAAAAAAAACTTTAGTAATTGAGTTTATTATGAAGTTTTATCAATAGATTGGACTATTTTTGAAAAAAATAAAAAAAAAAATTAATCACAACAAAAGCAACTATTTTTCTTTGTTTTCAAAAAATTTGTACGGGTATCTCGGGCGATATAGCGATGACTTTAGCACGAATAAAGGTTTGTCAACCAGCGAATGAAATATTGCTCATACGCCATGGCGCATACGAAATTCGTTTGTTTCGACATTTTAGGTGTTTTTGCAAAATTAAGGTTTCTAAAATGTCTCTGGCGAACCGAAGAGGATATTAAATGCTTAAATTATGCAATATTTTCGTAATGAAGAAAATCATAGAGCGACCTGCATTGATGAATATTTTATTTTACTGAATTCAGATTTTTCGAAATTAAGCTAAGTTAAGATAGAGAAAAAAATCTGGTCAAATAAATGACTGCAAAATGGCTACAAAAACAAATAAAAGCACCAAATTCAAACTTCGTTAACTTTCAAAATTATAGTAAGAAACTTTTAATGAATGTCCACCTTTGGCAGACTATACGAAATTTCCGTTTATTCCGTAATTTATTAAGATATTGAAAGTACTTTAAAACCTGTGAGTTCTCTATTTAAGTACCTTCTTTCATCTCAAATACTTCCTGTAGTAATATGAGAGTATATAAACTCAAATATATTCAAATCAAAACAAAAAAGGAATAAATAAATAAACTGGGTTATAACCAAATTGCCATTTAATTAACCAAACTGAGTTGGAGGTTATGTTACATAGAAACTAAACCATCCCACAGGCATATCTGTATCCAAATTAAACCTATCATGCATCATGTGTATATATGTATATACAAATAAGTGGCAGAACGCGCTAATAGCGTAAGCACTGCTGCCACACCAAGGCAAGACTCCCAGTATTATTCCAACTTTTACTTCATTACTGCTTTATTTAATATGTGTATATACTTATGTATGCACTAACACATATGTATATATATACTATACATGCACATACATAAATGCGTGTTCTACAGTTCCAATAAAACGGTTTACCAACATATTATACGAAAAGGCAAAGCATACTTTGTGGCGCCAGTTATTTTTATAAAAGCACAAGTGCGTACGTTTGTGTGTGTGTGTGTGTGTTTGCACTGTATCCGATTATGTGTAGTTTTTGGATTAAATCCTTTCGTTATGGTACTTCAAATTGACATGTTTGTGTGATTTTGCCACAGTGAAGTAGCAAAGTTCGAAGCGGTTGTTTGCGTTGCTGGCGCTAGTTTATATTTCACATGCAAAGGGTGGCACAAATGTTATTTGCTTTACGAATTTTAAAAGCGTTTTGATTTTTTGTTACTAAACAAGCGTTGTGCAGAGATTTAGAAGCGTTTCAATTGTGAATGGTTTTATGATTTATGGTGAGGCAGCCTTATATATGATTTTTCGAAGGTAGAATAAATAGGACTAATTAAGACTCTTGTGAGGCTTCTAATATGTTTTTGAAAATTTATTTAAAAATATATATTTTCTTTAAAATCGTTTTGGGACAACCCTAATATATATATATATATATATATATATATATGTATTCACATGTAGCATAATATATGATGATGTACAGCTGCTTATGTTTATTGTAATGTAACCTTAATTCAGGGTCACTAATTTTTCTGCCGCAACGCACACAAATCGTAATCCGCATAAAATACGCACAGATAAATATGTAAATAGTACAATCAGAATATAGTTAAATACCCTTATTTCCTCTATTCATACTCGTATATAGAACTCGGTTATAGTCGTGTAAGCGGTGTCTACGCTCTGAAAGATGTATAATATAAACCTATATTTTTAAAATATTTTTAAACTTGTTATAAGGAGTATCTTACTTCAAAGTATTTTTTAAAAACGAAAATACGTTGTAGTAATTTTTTAGAAGATAATTATTACAGCTCTAGAGGTCTTACTATAGCTGCCCTTAGAGCTGAAACTACTGAAAGCCAGTAAGTTAAATAATTCTACTCCGAGTCTAACCAATATATTTTACTTATAACAAGACAGTTTTTGGTTCAATTGAAATTGGAGAAAATAGAGAGCCAATTCCAAATATTTTTACTCTATTTGAGACAGAAGATGAGAAACCCGAATCGGTAAAGAATACTTTAAAAGTAATCATTGCAATCAAATTCATGATTATTTGGTTATAAGTGATTCTAATGAGGATTACTAAAAGAATGCTTCCGACAAGTTCCGACGTTTTCGAGCCAAATTTTGTTCAGCGATGAGACCCATTTTTGGCTCAATGTATGGTATGGTATGTAAATAAGTAAATTTGCCACATTTGAGACGAAGAGCAACCTGAAGAGATTCAAGAGCTGCCATTTCATCCAGAAAAAACGATGGTTTGGTGTGGTTTCTGAGTCATCAAAAATTGGACTCAATGGAAGGACCATTTGAGACGTAGCCGCGGCCAACATTTGAAAGAGATAATCTTCAAACAATAAATGCCAAGAATTTTGTTTCGAGTGATAATAAAAATTGGGGAATTTGACGTTTCTGTCTTTTTTGTTTGAAAAGGTGGGGAACCTAGATATGGATCATCCTTTATAAGCTATATGGCATAAAGTAAGAACCTAGTGATGAACATTAAAATAAGATAAGATAAAGATTCCTGACTTAGCCTCAGTGGAAATAGTTATATTCAGAAAGAAACGTCTGAGGCCCTGCAAAATATATACCTAAATAATCAACCTATAGCCGTGCCTGCCTGTTTCTCCCTCTGTCCGTCTGTATATCATATACGCGAACTAGTCCTTCAGTGTTTACGATAACGGTCTGAATTTTAGTACACATTCGGTTCTCCCAAAGAAACCGGAACGTCCGATATGAACAATCGGAATCAAGTTACTTGAACAGAAAACTTTTTCATTTGCCAAAAATATCTTCACCATATTGTCTAAAGCAAACATGTAATCTCTGCAGATTAGAGCACTCTAGCATAAAGCTGAAATATAAACTAACCGATCGGAGTGAAGTACTTGTAAGGTATCGTTTGAGCTCATATTTGGAAAGCCTTTCTTACAGGTGCTTATCAACTAGTTTTTCAATTTTTCAGAGTATCAAGCAAAAAAATCTTTTTTTTTTATTACTTAGGATAATATACAGGATTTATCCGGAAAATAAAAGACTGATTTTTTTCTCCGAGCACCTGGAGAGCCAGGACACACATTTTGGCGCGACGTGTTTCTGTGAGTGGTGCAAGTCGAAAATGCAGCGTTCGTTAGAGCAGAGGTGCGAGATTAAATTTTGTGTGAAACTCGGTAAATTTGCGACAGAGACGCTTGATATGATCAAGTAGACCCAGATATTGCTTTAGCAAAAGTGGTGTGTTTCGTTGGCACCTGCCCTTTTAGGAAGCACCAGGCCCAAAAAAGGGAAGAATGAGCAAATACAAAGTGAAAACGAACCTTATTGTCTTCTTTGACATCAAAGGCATCGACCACCATGAATTTCTATCTCCTGGACAAACCGTCAAAGCTAAGTTTTACGTGGAAGTCCTCAAAAGACTCAAAAGTAGGGTCAATTGGGTCCGACAAGACATTCGCAGCCGATTGGAAGTTCCACCACGACAACGGCTCGGCTTACACCGCCTTCCTTGTGAACAGCTAAGGCATAACCAAGGCCGGTATCTAAGCAGCACACACTTCGGCTCTCAAGGCTATTCCGGATAGTGCCTTCCGTGACGTCTTCAATGCTTGCGCTGGCAGCGCTGCATCGACGCAGATGGAGTCTACTTTGAAAGTTTTTTAAGACTTGTAACGATCGGTTTAATACATTTTTTTAAATCGACTCAGTCCTATTACTTTTCGGACAAACCCTGTATGGTATATGGAACAAAGTCAGCCGGATGTTCAGAAATCCAGACATTCGTTATATGGGAGCTAAGTTACGTTTCCGCACAATTTTATCGATTTTAGGCGCAAAGATACACTGTTTTTAGTAAAACACGCTCTCTCCTTTTCACTGAGATAACTTTCATTGAGATAACTTAGATATTGGCCGATATATGAGGTATAAAGTCAACCGGAAGTTTGAAAATCTTTTTATTTGGTAAAAGGGCTTGAATAAACCATATTTCAATAGTTTAGCCGAGATTCTCGGTCAATAGTCAACTGTAGGTACTGGGGACCAAGGCCTAGAGGATTGAACAGCTTCGTCTCGATTAGGGCACTTTTTGGTCATAAGATGCCACACTTCAAACGCATTGTTCTCGCAAAGTTCTATCTTGTTTATTAATTGATGCTTTGTTTGGATTCTGGAGTGTGAAAGAATCAGATGGAATTTCAAATTGTGTTACATGGGAAGGAAACGTGGTTGTAGTCCTATTTCCTGCATTTTTGTACTGTAACAAAGGAATATCAGAAAAATGTTGTGCGCCGTATTTAGTTGATATCGGTTACGTAGGTCCGGAGTTGTGGACGGTGTCGTATCCATCCTCCAAGCCCATAAAGCCTTCTTGCATCATCTCGAGCTTACAATTGAATGTCACTGACTTTCAGACTTCTCTGCAGAAGCCAACTTCATTGTCTGTGGCAGTATTTTGTTGTTGCGTGAGCTATTAACCCTTGCTTGCGAACATAAGGTGAAAGGAAATTGCAGCACAAATAAGTAAGTAACTCCAGAGTGGCAATGATAAAGTACGCTTGTGACCTTAACAGTTATTTGTAGGCAGTTGAAAAATATTTTGCGCACAAAACGGTACAACACCTTTTACATATATACACATATTCTCTCGTGCGACACTAGTCAACTTTATATGTGCTCACACGCCTATAAAGTGTGTGTTTATGTCTGAGCTAGGCAGAAAGCAAAACGATTGTGCCGATAAGCAGTTGGAGAAATGTATACAAAACAAATATTTCGTAGAAAAAAAGTAAGTTTTATGTAAAAGGTGTATGAAAATATATATAAGTAAAATATGCATGTATATATAGTACATGTAAAATTCTAAAATACATAACTACTTTCTACGGCATGAGTTTGTTTTATCTTTGCACGGTCTGGCATGTCATGCACACAGAAATGCCGTTATCTGATGCGAGCGTACAATTGAACGTTAAACGTCATGCTCAACATGGGCATTTCTTAAGGTACACAAATTTTAGTTATGATAAATATAAGTATGTTTGTAGGCAGGCACAAGCTCGAAAGTTGGAGAGTTGCGCTTGAGAAACTCCATTGAAAGCTATTTTTGGTTGTCTGCTTATCTTTTTCACTTTTGTTTCTTTCATATAAAGGTTATTTGAAGAGTGCCGGTAAAAATAGTTGTGTAAATTTGTGTAAGGACGAATCAGAGACGAGTGGGACGGAATATTTTACATTAAAAAGTAAAGAGAAGAGAGCGTGTCTTTTTTCTGAAATCTTTTTGTTATCTCTCGATGAACTGGTACTAAATATGTCACCTATAGACCTCCAGCCGCAGATCTAACCTCGTATTGCATATCAGCCGGCAGTGTTTTTGGAAGCAGGACAGCCGTGGAAAGTGTTGCGAGAAGTGAGCAACTTCACTTCTACTTCTAAGGAAAATCTAAGCCCGATGAAATGAGCTACCTGGGTGCAAAAGTCATGTGCTAAATACTCATTGGCGTTAGATAGAATGGACTCTATGAACATGATAGGAATACTAACTGGTCACTGTCTGGTGGCGACTCTCGCCCTCAGTATGGGGTTGACAGATCGACAAGATTACAAGAAATGTTTAGAGCAGGGCACCAGGAAAATCATCTCTTGTGCACTAGTTCTGCACTGGCAAGACTACGATGTGAGTATCTTGGGTTCCCACGGTATGATACACTGGAGGAGGTATCGATGGTGAGGCCGCATAACCTGTTAAAATTCGCGTAAGGCGCAGGCATCTTAAAAGATGAAAACTTCTCTTGGACCTAGAAACTGAACCTCATCTGATATTACAAAGGATCAAAACCAGTCTATGCGTGGCTTATTGGTCAACCAGATTAACCTAACCTAATTTAACCTATCTCTCGATATATTTTTCTAAAAAAATTCCAATAAGTTTAAAACTGTTCCCCGAATCGTCTCGTTCGAATCATCACAGAGTTCTCATAACAAAGTTCGAACACTTCAATGAAATGGTCTGAAGCGTACAAAGGTGAAGTTATAGCAACAATTTCGGGTGACAATTAGAGAATGCTAAATCTATTAATTCTACACTTTATGTAGTTTGACATATTACATCTATTGTTCAGCCGCAGTTAGGCATGCTTATTATGTTTATGGTATCCAAAATAATCGTCAATTACACAAAGCTATAATACCTTATGCAAAATATTGCACACTGGTAAAAACTGTATAGCAAAAGAAATACAACAACAAGCGTATAAATGTTTTGAAATGAAAAGTGTGAACGCCGAGTGTTTATTGGAAAAGGGTCATTACGCTTGAGCAGCCTCATTTTTGGTTAGTTCACGAAAATGGTAAAACACTTATGAGCGTACTGGTTTTGTTATCCACTAGACTTTTAGTATCAGCCACTAGCTCAATTGTGAATAGATTGACACTTTAATACGACCCACGCCCATTATATTATCTGATAAATGCTCATAAGTTGAGTTGAGAGCTTATGGTTTCACTATTTCTCAATTTCTAGTGATTTGTCTGAACTTTATTTGATACTAATGTTAATCTTAAGTCTTTAAAGCTTGAGAAGTGCAGTGTCTTCTCCAACAATACCCGCTGAGCTATGGCTTTTAGTGTTAGTAATCCGAGTTTAGTATCCGTTATTTTATAGTCAGTCACAATAAAATTAAACCTCATTGACATATGGAGATCAAACTTCATTAGCGGGAATCGGGTTCGCCATCTCAAGATATTACTCTATATTTGTTGTTCAGCAGGTTGTAAAGGTGTTCCTTCCATAACTTCAGTATGCTCTGAATATCAGTCCACAGATCAACACTTTGGGTCTTACAAGAGTCCGGCGTCTATCCTATTTGGCTAGTGT
The DNA here is from genome assembly GCA_037783105.1 of Bactrocera zonata. NCBI lineage: Eukaryota > Metazoa > Arthropoda > Insecta > Diptera > Tephritidae > Bactrocera > Bactrocera zonata. Next base: position 137,087 of record JBAWJQ010003034.1, on the reverse strand, counting down.
GTAGTTTCGCTTGCAGCTGTACGTAAGAAGCTCGAAATATCGTCCACAGTTCCGTTATGCCAAGTTGCTGATGAGTGCTTTTAGAGAGCAGGAGTGCAAGTCGAGTAGAAAACCGTTTTGCTGTTGGTTGAGATAGTATGGTAGCTTCTCGGCGTCGTACTTTCGCTGTGTTTATTGATGGGCTTGCTGTGCTGTAGAAGTCAATCAGCCTCAAGCCACTGTTGTATCGAAGATGACGGTCCTTTATACAGGGTTTGTAATAAGACTGATTTTCTTCCGCCGCGACTGCAATTCGAAACGTGCGCGCACCGACTGGATTTGGCAGAGCGCGTTCTTAGCTAACGAATGAGCGGCTGATCGGTTGTCTCCGAGCACGTGGCCTGACTCTCTACTCCAAACATTTTCGCGCGATGTGTTTCTGTAAGTGGTGCAAGTCCAAAATATAGCGTTCGTTAGAAGTGGTGAATGGAAGTGTGCCACCACTTTTTGAATAACGTAATCACAGGTGGCCTGGCATGGATCTTTGAGTATGATCCCGAGACAAAGAGGCAATCTTCCGAGTGGCACACGGCGGCGTCTCCTCGCCCAAAAAATGGAAGAATGAGCAAGTCCAAAGTGAAAAGGATGGTCAGTATCTTCTTTGCCATTAAAGGCATTGGCCACCATGAATTTTTCCCTGCTTGACAAACCGTCACTGCCAAGTTTTACGTGGAAGTCCTCAAGAGACGCAAACGAAGGGTCAATCGGGTCTGACAAGACATCGCAGCCAATTGGAAGTTGCACTACGCTCTGGCTCACATCGCTTTTTTGTGAACAGCTACCTAACCAAGGCCGGTATTCCAACGTTTCCGCAGCATTAGTGCTTTGCGCACCGTACCAACTGGCGCTGATAAAGTGTTAACTGTATGCCGCCCATTGATATCCAGAGAAAAGACCTCGCGCGATAACATCAACTATCAGCACCATAATATCAAATTAATTCTACAACTCTGCCATCCCCTTCAAAGTAGTCCCCTTGGGCAGCTATACAGCGATTCCAGCGCGTTTTCCATGCTTCGTAACACTTCTGGAACGCATCGACTGGGATTTCCGCGAGTACCTTCGTCACGACCGCCTGTATGTCCGTAATCGACTCAAATGGGTTCCCTTGACCACCGATTTTGTTTTAGGAAACAAAAAAAAAAAAAATCACAGGGTGACATGTCGGGCGAATAAGGCGGCTGGTGCAACACCAGTTACGCCAGTTACGAGCGATGTCTGGGCGCACCCTGTTGACTCGCTTTCGCAATCTTTCGAGTACTTGGCAATAGTAGACTTGATTCACAGTTTTCCCCGGTAGAACAAATTCTTTGTGGACGATTCCACGGCTATCAAAAAAGGCAATAATCATCGTTTTCACCTTCGACTTGCTCATGCGAGCTTTTTTCGGGCGGGGGGCGCTCGGAAACAACCATTGTGAGCTTTGGCGTTTGGTTTCCGGGTCTAAGAGCACTATCACCATACACTCTTACAATTTTAGCGTACGTTTCCGAAGCTGTTTCGCCCAATCTGGAGAAAAACTTTATCGTGACGCGTTGATCTTGATTTCGTTTTTCCATTTTCGTGACGAGCACTACAAACACACGTCTACTCAACTTGACGAAACAAGCGAACTAAAGAAGCTAGAGCGATGGTACATATATCAATGGAGAGGGGAGAAATGCCGGAAAAAGAGAAAGGGAATTTCAAGGTCACAGGTTTACCACAAGCGCGGCAATCAAATCAGTCTCACTACTTAATTGTCAAACCTCGTATTTGACAACAGCGGTTGGATGGGATATGCAGTGGAGTATAAGAAATCAGACATTTTCGTATTTGTCTTCCCGACGATTGAAAGAGAGATTGGGAGAGGCTGGTGTATAATCAATACGTATACAGATAGCAGCAAGACGCCTAAGGAGGTACAATTTGGAAGAAGTTTGTTTACATGATTCAAAAATATATCGTTTGAGGATCTGTTCGGTTGAAGGATCACCGATTTGATCTAATTGAATATTTTCAAACGTATATAGTCCAGTGTGTTTTAGTTCATTATGAATTGCCATTTGGTCTCATTTACGCCACTGTGCGTGCTCTGTCTCTCCTTCTTTATTGAAAGTGTAGCAAGCATTGTCAGAAGGATGTCACCGCTTGACATATTGCTCGGATGGAATTTCCTACTTTGTTTACATACAAAAATTGCATTGCAAAAGGCAACATGTAAAGAGGAAATAATAAATGCCGCTAATACGCTGCGTACGCACGAACATCACGTGCCGGTGGGACGTTGAAAACAATGACAAAGGTGGATGATAGCGAAGCCACAATGGCAAGCGAAGCATCAACGATGTGCAAAGACAAAATAAGAAGATCGGCAAGAGGAAGTGGAAGTCTTTTACGCACAAGAAAGCACATTGACGGCACAAAATTGAAAAGCGCAAAGTGAAGACAACAACAACAACAATATGAGCAACAAGTAAACGAGCAATAAGAGCCAGTGAGATAGCGAAGATGAAGAGTAAGTAAATAAAATGGCCAATATTCCACGGCTGACAAACAATACCGGCATCAAGGGTAATAAAAATACAACAAATACAGCAAATTGCAACTTTCATTTCAGTGGACTACAAGGCGTAAGCGTTGAGGTTAGAAATATGGGAAGCGTTTTTTAAATATTCCGTTTGTTTTGTAAAATCGTTTCGAGCGGGGGAGAAGGATCGGATGTCGCTGCCTTTGCGATGACTACAACAGCAAGCTAAACACTCATATAGACCATATACAAAATGTGGTCGCTTAGAGTATAAAAACTTTATGCAAAGAAAGGTGTCGGGAGCAAATAGAAGTAAAACAGCGAATGCCGGGGATCGCTTCGTTGCAGCATTACACCTGCAAGCGCCCCATAAATAGCGGGTAAATGTTGCGGTCCTCAGCGTCAAAGTGTCGCTTGTGCTTCGCGCGAATGCAGGCGTTCGTACAAAGTGCTGTGAACGTGTGCAGCAACGGAAGAAAGTCTGGCAATCACCATGCAAAGATTATTAAATTTAATGCATTTTTGCGCTCTCACGCCAGTTACGCTTTCTTTTATTGTTGCAGAGCTATTTGGCGAACTTTTTGTTCTCATCTTGCGTGAAATTGACATTTTGCGGAAGTGTTTAGAAACAAAAGTTACAGTAAAGAAGAAAAAGGGTTAGTAGAATTAGCGAGGGGAAGTCAAATTGGTTGTCAGGTTTTTGTCTTTGCATTATGTTCTCTTGTGGTCTGAACCAAAAAGGTTTTTATTTATTAACTGATGTGTTAAAAAGTTCATATTCTCTTAATGGAAAATGCAATTCTTTGAGCAAAGCTCGGATTTATTATTCAATGTAGTTACTGTCGAGGGCAATAGAGCGAACCGGACTTTCCGCATAGATTTTTTACTTTACATATCCTTACAGGAAAAAAGTCTAACGGTGTGATATTACTCGATTTTGGTGGCCAATCGACCAACCCAAAACGTGAAATTATCTTCTCACCGAAGTGTTATCTCAATAAACCTATAGATTGATGCGCTGTGTGAGAAGTGTCGCCGTCTTGTTGAAACCGAATATTGCCAAGATCACGAGCTTCAATTTCAGGCATCAATTACTCGGTTATCATGGCGCCGTTGAGTTTTACGTTTTCACAGGCATCACTTTCGAAGAAATATGTACAGATGATTTCACCGTGGCTCACAAGCCAGACCAAACGGTAGTTTTTTCTGGATTAAATATCAGCTCTTGAATCAGTTAGGTTCCTCTTCGTCTCAAATACGGCATTTTTGTTTGTTTACATACCCATTGAGTCTGAAATAGGCCTCATCGTTGAACAAAATTTGGCTCGAAAACGTGGGTTCGTCTTGGAACTTTTCAAGGGCCGATAGAGCGAAGCGATGCCGCTTGGAAAGATTGAGCGGCTTCAGTTCTTGTACAAGCTGTGTTTTGTACGCTTTCAATCTATGATCTCGAGGTAAAACGAGCCAAGTCGTTTCATATGTCAGTCCCAGTTGCTGCGAAAGGCACCGAATCGACTCTCGACTCTCCACGGTCTTCGTATACTCTTAACTACGGCTGCTTTATTTTCTTCACTGCCTGCTGGACCAGGTCTATTCGGTCGACTATTATCTCATAATGAATGCTGAGTCTCAAGATGAGTGCTGGTGTTGCGAAAAGTAAGCTCAGTAGGCCAACTATGTTGACTATAGGTTGAACGAAGCACGAGAAGCGCATTCGTGAACTTTCGTAATAAAGTTGAACGATTTGTAAACGTTGTTCAGGCGTAAGTCTCTTTATGATAAAATCCCTTTGTCTTTGTATTTCCTTCATTGCGTTCCATGAGCGAACTGGAACTGCCGACTGGACATAGAGTAAAGAGCTGAAGACAATCGAGCTATGTTTCGTTCATTATTATATACTATATTAATATACAAATTTATGTCTGTCTGGAGTTAAAAGTGTAATATATGAAATTCCTTACTACCCAAATATTCAAAACATCAATTTCCTCGTCTCTAAAAATACTAAATCTTACGAAATAATGGTTTAGCTGATAACATGAATACAATATTAGTGACCTTCCAGAAGTTCTGGACGATAAAATTCAATCTATGGTCGGACATAAGTCATAACATTCGAAATAGATGGTCGTGAGACATTTATTTACTGCAGACTGAATGAAGAAACCTCCGGACTCTTTTGTAGAAATATAAGTCACCAGCTCGGAAGGCATCTCTCAGGACTTCTGCAGCAGGGAAGTCTAGTCTTACTGCTCCACCTTGTGTATCTGATGAGAGATGGCCCAACGAGTCCTGCTAGTCTCAGTTCCTTCCTTTAAAAAGTATGCGAAAGATTAAAGATTACGAAATAAGGTCGCAGGCGCTGAATATTCCACCTTTATTATTATTATAGAACATAGTCGTGGACTCCTTGGGCTAAGCAACAATGTGCACGTTGTCGATGTTATATTAGCAAGAGGTATACTCGACAACATTCTCTGCGATATCTTGTAAAATGATAATGCGAGACTGTCGATGGAACATCAAACCTTTAAAACGACCCTTGTCCTTTTTACCAAGGGAAGGTCTCTGCTGGGCCTAGGGACCTTCAACCTTGATTGCAGAGAGTTAGAGCTGATTAATGAGGCTAATATCTGGGTCTGACTCTGGTTTTCCCTCTTCGGTGGGAGCAGCATGTAGATCTGACTTCTACTTTTACAAAAACAAAAATATAAAATACGCAGTTTAGTCTTTCTGATTGTGAAATACATAGTTGGTAGTGTTTGACAAATGAACTAACTCTGAAATTAGTTAACCGAAAAACTAATATTTGCTTAAATTCCGCGGAAATGTAATAGAAAGTTATCGAAAATATTTGGGTACGGAACTAGCAACACTCACTGGATTTTTGGAGCATCTATTTTCGAAATAAAAATTATTTGGTAATTTGGCAAGTTACTTTCATTAGTAGAAGGTGTTATGAGATGTTGATTATTATGGTGAACTTGCTCTAGCTGTGCAAATATGGTTTGCATGATTCAAAATTCGTGATTTTGGAACCTTGGACACAAGGAAAGTTCGACGTCGAGAAGCTGCAACCACAATAGACAGCCTAACGAGTTTCTACCCGATTTGCAGTCCTGCTCTCTGAGAGCACTCGTCAGCAATCGTGTATAAGGGGACTGTAAGACAGCACTTCCAACTGCTTACGTACAGAAACCATTCGTTTTCGGAAAAAACAAAAGCACACCTGGTACGATGAGGATTGCCGAGTCGCAGTGGAGAGAAAACAGCCTACCTCGCATTCTTTCAATCGGCCCCAACTCGTGCGGGATGGGATATATAACAAGAATTGAAGAGAGAACCGACACGCATTTCCCAAAAAAAAAGAGAGAGGCCGAAACACTTGACTACGAAGAGCTTGACAAGCTGGCTGACAGGGGTAATGCTCGAAAATTCTACGAAAAAATACGGTGGCTAACAGATGGTTTTAAGACCGGACCGGCATACTCTTGTAGAACTCCCAGAGAACATCTGAAGAGTCTGCGTTACGAGTTTTCGAGAGAAAGGTTTTGCGGAACACTTATGGTCCTTTGCACTTTGGCAACGGCGAATACCGCAGGCGATGGAACGATGACCTGTACGAGATATACGACGACATTGACATAATTCAGCGAATTAGGAGACAGCGGCTATGCTTGCTATATGTTGTCCGAATGGATGAAAACACTCCAGCTCTGAAAGTATCCGATGCAGTGGAAGAAGCGGAAGACCTTTACACCGTTGGAAAGATCAGGTGGAGATGTATCTGGCTTGTTTGGTATCTCCAATTAGCGCCGAACAGCGAAAAGGAAGAACAACTGGCGCTTTGTTGTAAACACGGCGTAAGCGGGAAAAATATTTTGTTTTGAAAAACGAAGATCGTCCTGAGGTTTGAAAATGTGAAACTGAAAGCATTACTCGATGAAGAAGTGCTCGCAGAAACTCCGAAAGTCACTCAAGAAACTGTGGAATTCATTTCGGCCAGCTGAATGCATTAAAAATAAGGAAATTAGATGCCAAAAAATTAAGAGCAAACGTCGGTTTCCCGAGTCAGAAATGTTGTTCGAACGCCGCGAAGTAGTTTTTGCATTGGATTGTGACTGGCGATAGAAAATGGATCCACTAGGACAAACGTAGACACAAAAAATCATACGTAAAACTTTTCCAACCGTACAAATCAACGGCCGATTACTCAAGACTTCAAGAAAATATTTTGCTCGCCGTTGCTCATGCGAAAAGGACCAGAAATCTTCCGCAAAACCTTTCTCTCGAACACTCCTAATCCCGATTCATCAGATGATGTCATTGTTCATGCCTCTGCACCATATGGCAGCATGGGAATAATGAGGGATTTATAGAGTTTAGTCTTTGTTCGTCGAGATAGGACTTTACTTTTCAATTACCTACTTATTCCAAAGTAGAACCTGAAAGATTTCATAGCTGATATTGTAGTTTGAGTTGATAAATTATCTACGATTTCAAAGTTATGTCCTTCCAGTTGACTCTTCCGGTTGTCTAAATTGATTTTTCGTCAACCAAAATTGCTTAACATAGGAAAGATTTTTACGAAATTAATCGAGACAGCGTTAGTCCATAAGAAATAGGTGCTATCTTTGCGAAACGTAAATAGGACTAAGACGATTTATATATACATATATATATATATATATATATATATATATATAGATGTAACAGTGATTTAATAATGTGGTACTAAGAAATTCGTCCATTACAAAGAACAGAACATAATAAAAACACAACAACACTATACGCAACTACTCATACAAGCACGAGTACAAAGGCAAATGTCAAACAGCAGATCCATTCTTACGGATTTTCAAGCAGCTGATACACGAAAAAGGTCCATATGGATTCACACAAATGCAGAAGCAAGCAAGTGTGTGTGTGTGTCTCAGCGTCAGCTAAATGAAGTCACGTTTGGGTGATTTTTCTTTCGGGGCTCATATTAAAATACGTGCAACGTTGATCCTTGCAACATGCCACAGACGCAGTCACATTGTCAAACAGTTACACAATATGTTGCCACTACAACCACACACACACACGCACACATGTATGCATGTGAGTACATATGAAAGTTAGTTAATACAATGTAAATGTGTGTTCGGCAAAAACCGCAGGCTGTTTGCTCGACAATGAACGAATGTCGTGCAATAGTGGAATGGAGGAATAGTAAAAATTGACAAGACATAAAGCAATGAAGTGTTAGTTGGACGTAATGCGTACGTCAAGTGTTTATTCGCTTGAGTTGAGTTAAGTTTACTTTGGCAATGAAAAATGACGAGAAAAACCCGATTTTTTTTCAACGCAGAGAGAGTGTAGAGAGTGTGTGTTTGCTTCGTGCTGTGGTAGAAACATCTTTTAAAATTACTTAAATGTTTCTAAAAATTACAAAAAAGTAAAATGTAAGGAATGGTTAAGTTCAGTTGAATATATAAAGAATAGGAAAAGAAGTACTATATACCAGTTTTTTAGAACGGGCATAATACTCAAAAATAGGCCAATAAGTAAAGCCAAGCGAAAGTTTTAAATATTTTTATAATTCCCATAAGCTTTCTTATATTTTATAACATATACAAATTTATCCACTTTTGGTATTCGGACATATCAAAAAGGGTTCTTATTAAGAAACCTCGCAGATTGATCAATAAATGGGTTCTAAAGTGAAAGCCGATGTGTGAAAATCCGCAAATTAGGTATGTGTGGACTAGGGGAATTATTGTCTCGATTAAAACAAGAAAAAACGTTAATTTCGGCTGCACCGAAGCTAATATACCCTTCACAGGTGCTTTTCTTTTAGTAACTATGTGTTCAGTTTGTATGGCAGCTATATGCTATAGTAATCCTATCTGAACAATTTTTTCGGAGATTACATTGTTGCCTTAGAAAATAACCTGTGCCAACTTTTGTGAAGATACATTGTCAAATGTGAAAGTTTTCTATATAAGAACTTGATTCCGATTGTTCAGTTTGTATGGCAGCTATATGTTATAGTGGTCCAATATCAGCAGTTTCGACTAATGAGCAGCTTCTTGAAGATAAAATGACGTCAGCAAAATTTCAAAACGGTATCTTAAAAACTGAGGGACTAGTTCGTATGTATACAGACCGACGAACATGGCTCAATCGACTCAGCTCAACTTATTGATCATTTATATAGATACTTTATAGGGTCTCCGACGCTTCCTTCTGGGTGTTACAACCTTCGTGAGAAACTTATTATACCCTGTTCAGGGTATAAAAATCATCATATTTTCCCTATAGCTAGTGTACAGCACTAAGAGGCAACCGGTGCTTTCCTTATTCCTTTGATAAACGACAGCGTTAATTGAGGTACCTCGATTGGCTTCTATTTAACATCTCGGGAAACAGGAGTAAGAAAGGAACTATAACCTCTGAAAGACCTTTACACCTTTTAGCAAAAGATAAAAATGCACCAACTAATATAAGCGAAAGTAACAACAAATGGACTAATACTCCAGGTGGTACTCACGGAAATGGTAATCCACTCATAGTTTTGGCTGTGGCAGGGTTATAAATTCTGGAGGCCACAACCTTGCAGACGAACGAGAGTGCCAAATATCATTTCGAAAGGAGATGGAAACCCTTACCGAAAAAACGCTTCGATGCCGCTAGATGCATAGCGCGCAAACAGCGGATACTAATCTCTAAACCCAGCTCAAAGGACAGATCTCTCCAAAAAAAACCTTCGATATCAAGCCACTTTCAAGGGACCGACTGAACGGGACAGTAATGAGTCATCAGTTTCAGGTACCAGCAAGAAGAGTTGTACCAGTGGTAAGGCAGAAGGAAAAAGAGGTCCTACGCGGAGGTATACCGTCTCTTCAATTATGCCGTTACCGACATTGGAAGTCCAGAGGGAACATTTCTCCTGAGAAACAGCCTCCGTTTGAGTTCAGCGATAATTTTCTGGAACTAATCCTGTCGTCGACCTCACACAAGTCCGTGTTTAGGATCGACATGGCTCGCTTCGAAAGTGGAGCCTTGTGGTTGACCATTAACTCCGTCGAAGAAGTTGTATCTATCCGTTTCGGGGCTATAGGAAACTCTAAACTGTGCTTTTTTGTCTGACGAATAGGTCCCTAGTCTCCTAAAGGTGAAAATATTTTTTATGGGCTAGGTTGGGGAGTCGATATTGAAGATGTTGGGCAAACAAAATATGGAATTGAAGACGAATCTGTGGGAGAAATCCATCGAGGCAGCACCCCAGAAAGTGATGTTAGAGTTATGGATATAGGCCAGTCTGATTCTCATTTCTAGAGACTGTAGTTGGCTGGACCCACTTTCTATTCTCCACCGTCCACTTCAGGATTATTCACCGTCAGGTAGCGACAGCTCCTCCATGGGTGAGTTGCCCTCCTATGGAAAGGCGTGTGAGAGGAGACAGCGCGTTGGAAAAGGAAACTGAGACTCATGCGGAAATGATCGCTTGGCCAGAGTTGCCACCTTCTCAGGAGGATAAACTACTGATTAGTCCAGAGTCCAAGATTTGTGAATAACGCAGATTAAGTGCCATTGTAGCAGCGTAACGTTCATTAAACCTGGTCGGCAAACTTGGGGGGTTCTACAAGAGTATGCTCCGGTCTTGAAACCTTCTGTAAGCCGCCGCATCTTTTCGTAGAATTTTCGAGCATTACCCCTGTTGGCCAGCTTATCAAGCTTTTCGTACTGACGCATTTCGGCCTCTTTCTTTTTCTGTCTACAAATGCGTCTTGCTTCCCTCTTCAACTCTCGGTATCTATCCCATCCCGCACGTGTTGTGGTCGATCGTAACGTTGCGAGGTAGGCAGCCTGTTTTCTCTCCGCTGCGACACGGCACTCCTCGTCGTACACGCTGCTCTTTTGCACTTTCCGAAAACCAATGGTTTCGGTTGCAGCTGTACGTAAGGAGTTTGAGATGCCGTCCCACAGTTCCCTTATACCGAGTTGTTGACGAGTGCTCTCAGAGAGCAGGAGTGCAAGCCGAGTAGAAAATCGTTCGGCTGTCCGTTTCGATTGCAGCTTCCCGACGTCGAACCTTCCTTGTGTTTGTTGGCGTGCGTTTTTTGCTGCACAGAGGCGGGTGCGAATTTTGGCTGCAACAATATAGTGATCCGAGTCGATGTTAGGACCTCGGAGCGCACGCACATCTAAAACACTGGAGACGTGTCTTCCGTCTATCACAACATGATCGATCTGGTTGGTGGTTTTTCAATCCGGAGACAGCCAGGTAGCTTGATGTATTCATTTGGGGATGTTTCCTCGTGGAGGCTGAATTTACCGACCGTAGTGCCAAAGATACCTTCTTTGCCCACCCTGGCATTGAAGTCGCCAAGCACGATTTTGACATCGTGGCGGGGGCATCTCTCATAAGTGCGCTCCAAGCACTCATAAAAGGCATCTTTGGTCACATCGTCCTTCTCTTCCGTCGGGGCGTGGGCGCAAATCAGCGATATGTTGAAGAACCTCGCTTTGATGCGGATTGTGGCTAGACGTTCATTCTCCGGAGTGAATGATAGTACTCGGCGACGGAGTCTCTCTCCCACCACGAATCCAACACCAAACTTGCGCTCCTTTATATGGCCACTGTAGTAGATGTCACAAGGACCTACTCGTCTCTGTCCGTGTCCCGTCCATCGCATTTCTTGGACGGCGGTGATGTCAGCCTTTATTTTCACGAGGACATCAACCAGCTGGGCAGCGGCACCTTCCCAATTAAGGGACCGGACATTCCAGGTGCATGCCCTCAATTCGTAGTCCTTATTTCGCTTGCCATGGTCGTCATCAAAAGGGGGGTCTCTCATCCGTGGCTTGTCGTTCCTTTTCATTTAGTGCGATTTTTACGGGGCGGGTCTAAAACCCAGCGCACAACCCTATGTAGGGGATTTTTTGCCTTCTCACTTTAGCTCGCCTTCAAACGGATGTTCTTAGGCTACCCAGAGCATACTTGGTCAATGACCGGAAGTCGTGAGCTGCTTGAGTCATATGTAAAAGAATCGTTTCTGGACTCCCAAGTGAATGGCGATCAGAGAACATTCCTCACTTATGTGAACTTCTACACATGACTCCATCCTCCCCCTAGCCCCTAGGTACCGAATATTTAGACCCCGTTATCTACAGTTGATTTTTAATCGAAAATATCGATCAATATGCGATATATATGACTGAAATTAAGGGATAATCCTTCTCTTGTAATATGTCTGTGTGGAAAAAATGAGTTGAATCGGACCAGTACTTCCTTTAGGCCGCATATACTTAATGTAAAGATTCTCGAACTTCGGGGTGACTTTGTACCCCATATATCCGCAAAAATGCCAGTAACGTATACCTCACTCCTCAATATTTGGCATCAATGAAAGCATTTTATCAAGAATATGCCAGGCCAGTGCAGGCTATCAGCCGACAACCTCGTTCCACGAGTTCTTTAAGGAGGTTAATTAAGGAGCTCGTTAATCACCAAGATCTAAAACATCAAGACCTTTTATAGTTGTCCAGTATACTTGGTCTTGGTATTGAGCTTTCTAAGCGGAGTTTTATTTCAACCGCAGTCACGTAAAATTCTACTGAGTTTTCCAATTATAAATCGAGTGAAATCAAAGTGAAAGTAGCAGAGAGAGCTGAACTTTCGATAAGCTCCCGCTCTACTACTTTCAATTTTTTAACATAAAGTTTGGCTAATATTCATGAAATTTCTGGGCAATATTTATTTCATATCTAATAAAAAGCCAGGTGTCCGCATTTTAGGCGAAAAATACAAACTCAAAGCGTTGCTTCACATATCTCTATGACTACAAAAATAAATATACGATTGAAGCAAATTTTTACCATAGAAATGCCACAATGTGATGCCTTAATGCGTTCAATTCGTGGAAAGCCTTTCCAATAATATTTTCCTTGCGATCAACGCTTACTTTCGTTTAAGGATAATCCAGGCGACGCTATACCTTTGAAATAAAAGATAGAGAAATAAGATAGAATACTAATAGGCGTGAAGTGGCGGTGGCGAAGAATGATGAAAAATGCTGTGAACGGAGCAACCTTCAGTTTTTTGGTACTTTTCTTTGTTTTTGGTATTTTTTTCATGTGTTTTGGTGTTGTCTTTTTGTGATTTTTTTTGTTGCATTTTTTGTTTCTTTTTTTGTTTCTTTTTTTGTTTCTTTTTTTGGTTTTTGGTTTTTTTTTGAAATTTTTTTTGGCTTGCTTACATGCTTACGATCACGCCCTTCACGAGTTACATAAGCCGCTGCAGTAAGACAGTCGTTCAAGCGCCTGGGTACTTATGAAATTCACGAACGTTGGTAAGGTGCCTAGTCAGGCATGTGGAATAAGTACAAACGAGCAGAGGAAAAATACGAAAACGCCACAGTTGACCGTCAAATGTTCAGTGCTCATTTGCGCGCAGCCTGAACTATGAGTGTGTTCATGTGCGAGTGTGTGTGTGTGTTTGTCGTTGTCGACACACGTAAGAAAAATAAGCCTCATAACTTATTGAACTGCTTTTAACCCTGCCTCGTTCACTGAATTACAACAATTTTTCTTACGACTTTAGCAGCAACAAAATCGTGGGCGCGCCCGCTCAACCGCAACAGCAACATGTACTCGTACATGAATGCGTCCATGTGTGTGTGTATGTGTGTGTTTGTGCGAGTTTGGTAAAAATGTGACGCATTTAGACAAAAGCGCATGTCAGCGTTGTATAAAGATAATACAACTGAAATGTGAAAGCCGCAAACGCATAAAGGAAATAAATGTAGAAAGAGGAAATAAAATGGCAAAGCCCGTGCAGCGACCAAAATCATTTGCCATCCATTAGGCGCAGCACATATATTTCTATGAAGCACTTGACACTGCTGCGTCTATTCTAACTTATATTCTAACTTCTCTGCCTCTACGCAAACAATCACATGTGTGCACCTACCTAGAATCGGCAAGTGTGTGCATGTATGCGCGCTTGTCCGCCATTCGTCCTTTGCCGGTTAGTCATGTGTGTCAGCAGCAGAAACGGCAACAACGGCAGCGGCTGTGGCAGTGGCAGTGGCAGTTTGAAGCTTGTTAAAACATCAGCGGCACGTAACAACTAAATTCGTTCAGCTAATAAAGGCCAAAAAACATGCGTTGCTTTGAAAGCGCCTAAAAGCGTGCAAGATAACATGCATAAGCGCACACAACTGCACATGCACATTTACATGCACACATCTATGTATATTTGCAAGCACACGCACTTATCTACAAAGTAAGTCTGACGCGCGCTCACCCGCTAACCTGCTGTGCACTTATAGATGGCACTGAAACAAATTGAACTCATACTATTGGCATTTGGTGCGCCTTAATGTAGACTACACATATGTATGTGCACATATGCAACACTTATTGGTCGATAGGCTTTCACAATCATGCCTCAATGTGCACGAAAAGTGCGTGCAAACGTTGTTTGATAGCAGACAAATGGTTTTGAATGTGATTTTGTTTGTGTATTGCCTACTTTTAGGCGTGATGACAAGGTGTATGAAGCTGCGTGTGTGTTTGCTGAAAGTTTGCGCTGTTGAAAAGGTAAATTATCCAACTGTTATGAAGTGTTTGAAGAACTTTTCAGCTGTAGCCGCATGAAAATGTATACAATAAAATGTAGAAATGTTCCTAAACACTTTGCTGTACTTCCTAAAAGTATGCAGTAAGTATGCGTTGTTCTTGTACTTAACAGGTTTTAGCTGATTTTTTTTTATTTAAAGGCTTTTTCCGTATTAGTAGATTAATTTAAAGGGATATTATGAAAGGTTTAAGAACTGTTGAAGAAAATACTCTATGCTATTTTTTGGCCATGAACAGATATTGAATCTAATTCAAGCGGCTTCGAGATCAATCCTTTTAATTTTTATAATTACATTTGAAATAAACGATTCCAAAAATATCAATTGATTTGAATAAATACTGATAAGTAGATAGAAAAGTTAGTATTGGAGAGTCCTATATTAGAACGGCAGCGGAGAGTCATCTGTCAACTATGAAAAAGGTCAACGTACAAGAATCTAATTAATTTTTCCATGTTGTTTGTAATATTTCCAAGAATTGTTTATTTGCCAGAAGTCCTTGTGTATGAAGTTGAGTTGAGTTCGAAAGAGTTTAAGTAAGTTGTGGTTGGTGAACTAAGGTAAAAAATATAAAATTGAAATATACATAGTGAGTTCGGTTGTACGAAATTTAGGTTAAGAAAAATATATTAACATGATATGGTGAATTTATATTAGGTGTGGTGAATTTTGTTCATGTGTGGTGAGTTCAAAAAATTACATGTTTCGGTGAAAAGTGAGTTTAGATAAAAAGTGGTGAGTTTCATAAAAAAATGGTGAGTTCTAAAAATAAAAATCTGCCGAAATTTTAACATTTACGAAAAGTTTGTTCAGTATAATAAATACCTCTTTGTTACAATAGAAAATAATAGATAGTTTTGGAATATGCTGCAGTCCTATAATGGAAAGTGTTGCGATATCTTAGTTAAGGATGGCGAGCTCAGCTCAGGTTTAGTGTGTTTAGTTAATACTAAGTATTTTTTTTGCTTTAGGTGAATATAGGTATATACGTATATATGTTTTACGATAAGCTCAAAGGACATGAATCATCTGATTTAACTTTCATTTTTTTTGAACAATGTATCATTTCAGGCATATATGTATATATAGATATATATATATACATATATATCAACCACAAAGTACATACCTATATTGGATGGCTTAGAGGTAAAGACATACCACTAATCATTTGCAAGCTTCTAAACGTTTCTAATTTTTCTTTAATTTTATTTTCCTTTTGTTTCCTACCAACAATTATTCTGCCAACAGTAAATCAGAACAGATGCCATTGAATGTGGGTAAGCAGGCATTTGGCCTCGGCAAAATGAGATACACTTGCAGACGATTAAGTGGCAAAGAACGCACAGTGGGAGTTTTGAGTTTGAACACAATAAGAAACCACAAGCGCGGCGGGGAAGCGGCATTCTGCCAATTGTCGCATAAATAAGCGTTATAAGGATAAAAATGTAATAAGAGAATTGAATAATCGATGTTGTTGTTGCTGTGCACGTGAACAGATACGCGAACGAGGAAAAGACGTGGTGCCAGTGCGTATGATTAACATTGAGTATGCTTCCAACACATACATAAATATATCTACAATGCCATTGTTAATAAGCGTACGCGCGTGGCTTGTATGTGTGTGCAAGTGAGTGAGCTGTTTGCTGCGTTCATGCACAGGTGCTCAAAATAAATTTACCTACGATGGCTGTGCAATAAGAGAGGAACCCAGCAAAGCAATGCGACGCACAATGAATGAATGAGCATGTCAAATGGGAAATGTAAATAATGAGGCATTTAAAATTTAAAGGAAACGCTAAGGAGAAACAAATTTCGGGTGACCCTTGAATTTGTGTTAAGATGTGTATTCACTTATAAATATAACTTGGAAACTTTCTCCATATTTTTTATTATCTTAAATATCTTATCTTATAGACAATATGATGTTAAGTAGAGACTTTGCCCTTAGTAAAGTCAAAGAGCTCGCTAGATCTCTTACGAAAGATCTTGTGACAGTGTCGGAATCGGCGGTGGCCCAACCCAGACAAATCTCCTGCGAAGCCCAGTTATTTAGTAGTAAAACATATGAGGAGAGGGGAGCGCCGACCCGTTTCTTTTCTACCGAGAGAGGGACCAGGGTGTCTAGTCTTGCCAAATCGTCTGCTTTATAGTTTCCTGCGATTCCACTGTCGTCTAGATTTATCCCAAAGTGACAAGATGGCATTGACAACGAGATTCGCTGTTTCCTAACCAGCTCGGAACTCACAGTTAGTTAGCCCAAGGCTTGTATCGCCGACCTGCTATCTGAGTGGCTGCAAATCCGTAACAGTAAGTCTACCTCTACCTTAATCTCAGCGACCTCAGCTGGAAAAACACGACGTAGTCAGGAAATCTGAATCTGAAGCTGAAGCTGATTGAGAGTTTCTGACAATATACCCTCCTCAACCTCTCCTCCAATATCTTTAACCCATCCATGAAGAAGCTCACTACCTCTCTACTCCAATGGATTTTACTCACCCATAACACTCCCATATACCTAGGGCGGAGAAAAGCGGTCAGATTTTGGTTTTGGTGATCCAAGAGATTCTGTATAAAGGATTTTCGAATGGCATATCAATGTTATTATATGCAGAATAGGTTTAAGGGCCATGATTGGAGTTACCTTAGTGTATCAGACATGCTGATGAGTGTCGCCAATTGAACACTTTCTAGGTTCCTTGTGGTGTTTGCTAAGGTCTGCCACGACACAATGTCCCCATAGAACATAAATGGTGTCATAACAACAGATGACTACTTTCGATGAGAGACTTCATTGTCGCAGTGTAAGGCATTCAATTCCTTCTCTCCTTTCTTCTCAGTACAAGGCTTCCATTAAATCTTTCTATATAGAACTAGCTACAAGTTCTTCATACTATCCGTGGCAGTGATGTCTCCGGGTTCATGTATCTCCTAGTAAGTCAAACCTTCTCAGGTTTATTTTGGTTAACGGTAGCAGGTCATTGACTACGAGGAACCATAGAAGGCGAGAAAAAACCTTACCTTTTGATGTGCTCCAACTCTCACATCGCTGTTGTTGTTGTGGTAATGGGTATTTAATTTCCAGTGGGATCGTCGTCGTCGTCATACAACGCCCAAGAAACGTGATGTTTCGACGCGGTCGAGCCAAAGGACGAGTAGACTTAGCAGGGCATACAAAGAGTTGGCCAGTGTCATGCGGAGACTCATTGCACGCTGGACATACTACTGTGCCCAAAAAAATAAGGTGACATTTGAATTTAAACTGCGCGCGTCGAAGTATTTGGAGAATGATTTTTTTCTTAGGTTGGTAGTACTGTCAGTCACATTTTTGTCAAATTTCATGTCAAAATATTCATTAGTGTTTGAGATACGTGTCGTTTTGTGAGCTGCTAAAAGTGAGTTTTTCGTTTTTTGCGATGTCTAAATTTGCTGAGCAAAGAATTTGCATTAAATTTTGTTTACGGAATCAATTTTCTGCTGCGGATACGTTGAAGATGGTGCAGAAAGCCTGTGGTGATGAGGCTATGTCTAAAAAAAATGTTTACAAGTGGTATAGTGAGTTCCAAGCCGGCCGTGAACGTGTCGAAGACGAAGAGCGTTCAGGGCGACCATGAACCTCAACCGACGAAGCTCACGTTCAACAAATCAAAGATTTGGTGTTGAAAAACCGTCGATTAACAATTAGAGACCTTGCTGATGAAGTTGGCATATCGAAAGGCTCAGCCAATACCATTTTGAAGGATGTTTTGGGCCTCAAGCGCGTCAAATCTTGACTAGTACCGAAAACATCGAATTTTTTGGAAAAAAGGCGTCGCGCTGAAATGTGTGAAACGACGCTTTCCGACTACCAAGGTATCATGAAACGCATTATAACTGGCGATGAGATTTGGATCTATGCTTACGACCCCGAAATAACGGATCAATCGAGCGAATATCGTGCCAAAAGAGAGCGGAGAGAAAAATCAAGGTCATGTTGACTGTTTTCTTCGATTATCGTGGTGTTGTGGAAAGACAATTCATGGTTTTTACGCCACGGTAATGCACCATCCCATACTGCCCTCGTAATTAGTGATCATTTCGCCAAAAACTCAACCCATATCATTCCGCAGCCACCGTATTCACCTGATCTGGCGCCGTGTGGCTTCTGGCTGTTCACCAAGCTCAAAAGACCGCTCCGGAGACACCGTTTTTATACGATAGATGAGATTAAAGCCGCAGCGAAGACGGAACTGAAGGCCATCCCGGAAAGTGACTATAACCAATGTTTCGAAGATTGGAAAATCCGTTGGCATAAGTGAATTGGAGGGGATTACTTTGAAGGGGATGAAATTGATTTGGAAGAATAAATAAAGAATTTTCCAAATAAATACAATGCCTTATTTTTTGGGCACAGTTTAACCTGTTACAGTATCCAGAACGAAGCTTTGCAAGGGTCACTTTCGTGGTAACTCGACCTTTTCGTCTGTAATGGATGGTGGCTTGACTCTATTTACTCCATTCACTGAGAGGGAGTCGGTGAAGCTGTGAATGGCACACATCGCGGTGCACCTTCGCTACCTCATTCTGTCACGATATTTCATACAGAAGACTAAAAATAAGATGCTTGAGATTCGATCTAATTCCGAAACCATCCAGAGCTGTTGCAACTACTTCCGGCAAGACATTATTGAAAGCTCCCTCATTACTATCACAGCATACGTTCATCGTTTTGAGATCCTTAAATAGAGAATGAGAGTTGCTTACACTGAAAGTTTGGAAAAACTCCCGAGCTTTAACCTTTGCTTTACTTTTAATTTGTGTACCATTTCGCCTTTATTTCGGAATATTTGTAGGAAAATGCACTAATTCTACCTACTCAAGCGAATTGCCAAGTATTTCAACGCCGATAGCTATTTATGTACCACATAATGTAATCTGCATTTTCTGCTGGTAACGCAAAATTCCTACACTCAAGTACAAAATAACTCAAGAAATGGAGAAAAAATGGCAACAGCAAAAACTCCCGTACAGTTCAGCGTTCGCTAACTGAATTTTAAACGGGTTCGCAGAATGTTTACAACTTACTAAACTGCCTGCGGGCCAACTTATAGTGGACATCTTAAACCGAGTTAGAGAGCAAGCGAGCGTATGCGAGAGTGGAGAAAAAAGACTTGACAAACTAGCGAGCCGAAATAGAGATAGAGTAGTCGCTTGACAGCGGGTTAGAGGGCAATAAAACGACGGCGTAAAATAACGATTATTATTCATGTGGTCAACTGTTTGGCCAGTCGGGACTGCGATATACGCAGAACGGCAGAGGCTTGTCACTAACACAAAGTGGTCAAAAGAAGAATTCTGTATTTAACTTATGGCGATCACGTTTTTATATGCAGTTTCGCTGGAATGCAACACGAACACTAATACACATACATACGCACACACACAAACATGCGAATTAAATATTTTTTGTTGACAACTTTCAATAGCACACATTTAGGCGCTGTATAGTGTAGTAGTGACAGCATAAAGCTGTTTTATATGCAGCAAATAGCTGAACGCTAAGCGACAGCCTCAGCGTGGCCGTCATATAAAACAAAAAGCAAGAAATCAAGTGGCGAAAAGCAAGCAGATGCCAAAAACAGCAAGCGAAATTGCTCTGAGGAAGAATATGTACCAAAAATTACCCAAGTAGCAAGGAAAAAAGTGGAGGCAGCCATATATACAGCTATTCGGCGCATTTTTTCTTACGCTACCACACTATATGATGCAGACACTCCAGTTATACGCTTACCGTTACGTCTACAGCTGTGGTTATGTTGGTCCACCAGCCGCCACACAACTCATTTCATACATATAAAAGCATTGCTTATGTGTTACTTTGTGGTGTTTTTCTTTGCTTTTTGTGTGCCTTGGTGTATTTCCGTTAACTGCTTCACCCTCGTCAGCGGCGAAAGGTCTAAAATCACTTTTTCCTGTTACATGCGGTAATAAGGTAATTTTTGTGTAGCCCGTTTCGCTCTATGCTCTGCAGCACACCAATACATATGCATATGCGTGCATACATATGTATGCAATGGCTTTGAATAAATACATAAATAAACAATCTGTGCCTACAACAACCATATGCAAGTGATTGAAATGTATAGAAAGCTAGCAAAATATCAGCTACATTAACATAGCCACACAAATATACACACACACATACATATATATATATATACATATGCATATACATGCATTCGGAGTTGTACTCGTTGGAAATGCCTATGATGATGATGATGACAGCTATCACTTTGATTAGATTATGTAAATTCAAACGAGCGGAGTTGGCGGCCGCAATCGTCACGAATTGTAGAACTGTAGCACTGAATATAAAGCATCGTACAGTTTACGAACCCGGTTTGGCTTCATCGCCCGATGGTCCCACCGTTTCAGGAATAATTTTTCGAATTCGCAGTTTTCTACTGTAGTGCGTTTCTGTAACTTTTCGTTATGATATCGAAAGATATCGTAACGAAAGGTTTATAACGAACAATTGTTTTGAAGTGTTTCTGTAACTCAGAAAAGCCACCTTTCGTTATGGTTGTGGTGAGTCGTTATCGATGTTATCGAAAATGTGCTATAACTAAAATGAATGCATAAACATCTGTCAATGTACACGAATATATTTGTTTTGTTTACTGCAAAAAAGTTTTGTTTACTCTTATTTTTTTTATTCGTAAGTACAAATAATATTTTACATACTTTAAATATATTTTGAATGTATAAATTTATTATCAATGTTATAATTTCTTAGTGAATCAAATTATGATAGCAGCTGCATTATTTGCCTTATTGGAGGACCAACGGAATATGTTACGCGTTCATCGGCGACATCTGAGGGACACAACTGGCCCATTTCATTTGCCGGAAGCTCGCTTTCAATAGCTATTCCGTTTTAAAAAAGATCCCGCAATAGCCTTGTTACAAGAGCTAAGTCCTCATATGAAAAGTGGCGAAAGGCGTACGTTTGTCCCAAAATCATTAAGAATGACTACAGCATTTCATTACTATGCGACAGGATCATATTTGAGAGACGTTGGCCAAGATTTTGTGTGCACATTAAGCAAGACAGTTGTGTGTCGTGCAGTAAAAGAAGTCACAAACATCATTGAAGGAAAATTAATGTGTAAATACATTAAATTTCCATCATCTTTAGAGGAACAAAACAAAATAAAACAAACGTAAGAAAATCATTATATAGGTACATAAAAAATATTGTGTATGTACATGTGTGTTTATATTTTTACAGATTTTTTTCATCTACGGGTTTTCCTGGGTGCATTGGTGCTATTGATTGCACCCATGTTAAAATTAAAAAGCCGGCCGCTGATGTTGAATGCTGCTACATAAACAGAAAGGGCTACTTTCCAAAAATGTGCAACTTATTTGTGACTATAATTTAAACATAGTGTCTGGGAACGCGCGTTATGGTGGTAGTACCCATGATGCTTTTGTTTGGGAGAACAGCCAATGGAAACAATTTTTGGAAAGGCAAAACGCCAGTGATGTAAATTCAAGTTGGCGTATTGGTGATTCAGGCTATCCACAGCAACCATGGTTGATAAGACCATTTCGAAATCCACAGACGATTGGGCAAAATAATTACAATGATTGCCATATTCGGGCTCGGAATTGTGTTGAAAGGCTTAATGGAGTTTTAAAAAAGGTATTTAGGTGGTTATCACATGAACGGGGTGTATTGTTTAAACCAGCATATGCTGGATCAAGAATAAATGCGTGTTTAACTTTGCACAATATCAGCTTAAAAAGAAATTTACCAATTCTTGACATAAACGTATCGTCAAATTTCAGTATGGAAGTTGACAATTTGGAAGAGAATCGTGAAAATTGTAGTGTGCTAAATCAAGGCAGAAGATGTCCGGATAATATAGTACGAAATTATTTTAACTAACTAATTATTTTTATTATAAAAAATTCACAAATTAATTAACATAAAAAATGGATTTCATTTCAACAAAAAAAAAAAAAAAAACAATTCATTTTAAATAATAATAATAAAAAAATAAAATATAATATAAAAAAAGCTTTGTTTATTATTTTTCGCATAATTGTTTAAGCGAAGCGGCCATGGATTGCACGGAGGCACGAATGTCTTTCGCCACGGACAGCAACTGGTCAAATCCCTCCTGTCGTTTGCGTTCCTGCTCAGCAAGAGTGGTTTTCACTTGTTCAAATGCACTGAAGAAAGTGGCAGTCTGTCGCATTCTGTCTGGTGTGGGCGATGGCACTGTATTGGGTTTGGTTGATGGCAGTGCAGCATTTGAGGTTTTTTGAGGTGTATCCAACACATCATCAAGTGATTTCTGCAATTCTTCATCTGCACTATCATTCATCTAAATATGAAACTATGTGATTAAAACTCAATAATTTTTTTTTGTTATACGAAGATATTACCTCTTGAAACCCCGACTCCTTAGTAACGCCATCGCCATTGCATAACGAAAAGTTACAGAAACGCACTACTGATCACTTGTAAAACCGGAGTCCGCGTATTTTTGAGAAATTGAAATTTCTATACTGGTTGGTGATCCGCCTGAAATATTAGGCGATCCCTTCGCTTAATAAGCGTACTGGCTAAATGGAATCTAATGGAGTTTCTACATCGATTTATGAACTTCAACAAAGTTACACAGTAGAGACCGAGGAACAGTCGAAACAGCGGGTTTCATTTGGCGAACCTGCTCCGAAGAAGACTATCCTAGCGGCTGGCTGGGTGATGGTCATCCTTTTTAGCACTATAGCAAAAGACGAAGCGAGCTCCATCCTGGGTGTCCTCTATTTGAATCTTAACTCTTAGACTCGAAGGGTGAATCTTAACTCTAAGATCGCTAAAGTCTTATTTAGCAGACCTCCAGGAAACGTTATCCTCAGATGGGTTTAAGTTTGGAAGAATCCAAGTTTCCGTAAGTTCTATAGTTCAGTTTATCTGTAAATATTCTATCGTTATCAATATAGTACTGATTTCCAAAAAAAAAAAAAATTTTAATAATCCGCGTCGAAACTTGCAAAAAATAATCACGAAAAAATGTTCACGATTTGATTCCAATTTTTTTTTTGGTTGAGATGAATATGATAAGTTACTGTAAGGGACACAAATAACGCTCGTGTGTCAAAACGTTGTGAATTTGTATAACGTTGAGATTTGCCGGATTGCAATACAAAATATGCCAAATCCGGAAATATAAACGGCAACTTACTATGTAACGTAAAGTTTATAATTATTTTGAGAATTTCATTTGACTCAGTGGCGCTCAGTTCAACAGGTGTATGCAGTAAAACCTGTTCATCGTTGCTGGTGGTTCCACATTATTTTAATTTTTGTATCTTAAAGTCTGGGTTTGTGAAAGGGGTCTACTGTCGGGAGCTCTCTATCAACTATAGTTTCAGACTTTTTGACTATTACTTCCAGGCCGAAGTTGCAGCCATTAAGGTAGCAGTAGATTTAATGCTTCGGAGTGCAGCCTCCTTCTGAGAAGTGACCATCTACTTAGATAGCAGAGCGGTGATACTATACTCAGTTCAGTCATTCGAAGAGTGCCTTACCTCGCTATTAATAGTACCGAGAGTTTTTGTGATAAGACTGGTTTAGGGGCCAGAGAAGGCATCCTAGAACCACTATCGGTAGAATGGAAATTTTTTTTTGGCGAAATTCGGGGTTTTTTATACAACATTGTTCTCTTCAAGGGTGATACACTGATTATAGCGCTCCTCCAACTTTTCAGTATCATTCGTGTACTATGATAGGCCTCACTTTGGTCGATCCCTGCAAGCATTCATTTAAGATCTGAGAACAGAAAACAAGAATATGTGTTAGGCCGGGGACTTTTCAATCGCCCGCTTATAAAACTATTGGTTTGCCCTTAAATACAATAAGTTTTCGATTGTTCCTAAGAACAAACCGGAAACACTGCTTAATTTCTGCTATCGGCTTTGAAATATCATCCTTATGAGTATCTTAAATTAGTTGTTGCGCTTTAATTTCCAGAAGACTAATACAAGTGCATAAACTTTATACGCTTTTTGAGCTTGTTTTTTCTTGTTTTCTTATAAGAACGCAAGGAGAAAGAACATTTTCGCTTTGCACAATTTCTCTTTGTAGCGTGAAAATGTTTTGTCAACACAATTTGTGCGTAGTTGCCAGCACAATAACGAGAACAAAAGAATACGAAAGTAAGCAGGCAACGACAAATGTTTAAAAAACAATGCAAATAATGAGAGCATAACATATTTTTAGGCTACCTAACTTGGTGGGGGCACTCAGCTGGCTCTGAAAGCAGTCAGCGAAGCATATAAATGCTGTTTTTGTTTTCTTATTTTTGTTTCGCAGTTTATTTCGAAGTTTTTCTAGAAATTTAAATATTAATAAATACATTTTTTGTGATAGACCTTTTATACTATAAGTAGCACTTGTAGATTTTATCGAAACATGATTGCTTCTCTTAAGTGTTCAGTAAGAGCATGATTGGTCAAATATATTAAGGGTAATGTCTTCGTCTTCAAAAAAGAAAAGGGAACACCAATTCACTTTTTTCACTCAAACTTCCTTTTTTGCTCTTTACCATCTAAGTTTCAATTTATCCCCAGTAGAAATTGTCTCATCCTCTTCTTATTGTCAGTGTGTGTAATATGACTCAAAAGGTACTCCATAGAATTGTGTTGACTCGTTCAAGCAGTATTCGAGGTTGCTTTTATATTAATGGCTTAGAAAAATCTAATTTGCACTATTTAAACGCGGACTTCAACAGATGTTTTTGTACAGTGAGATGTACTACTCCGTCCCACTGTATTTGTATAACGGACTTCGATTTCAAAACAGATTCTTCAGTTTTGAAGGTTGAAGACTTTGAGGAAAGAGAATCTAACCATTACCGGAGAAACACATGTGGCGTGGTATCAATTTTGGAATTCGTAGAGTCGACGTATTTGAAAAACACCCTTTCGTGTGTACTTTATATCCAACCAAGGTAGGTCACTTTGGATCACTATAAGAACAACTACACGGAACAATATCGACTGATTGCTGGCGAATGTTTTGCTCCAAGATCTGAATAGAATGTCCTCACAGGAAAAGTCTAACGGTATGATTTTACACGATCGTGGTGGCCATTCGAACGGCACAAAACGTGAAATTATCTGCTCACCGAAGTGTTCTCTCAATATATCCATTGATTGATGCGACGTGTGGGAAGTGGTGCCGTCATCTTGAAACCAAATGTCGCCGAAATTACGACCCCAAATTTCAGCCATCAAAGATCCACAACCACACCAAACCGTTGTTTTTCGGGGTGAAATGACACCTCTTGAATCTCTTCAGGTGGCTTTTCATCCCAAATGCGGCAATTTTTTGTTTACATACCCATTGAGTCAGAAATAGTCCTTATCACTGAACAAATTTTGGTTCAAGAGCCCATAGAGCGAAGCAAGGTCGCTTGGAAAGGTCGAGCGGCTTCAGTTCTAGTTCTAGCAAAGGCTGGGCAATAAAGGAAGAAGTGATAAGATGATTCCAGCTCATCTTCCTCCATACAATTTTGGCGAAGAGCGTTTGACAGAATACTGAGGTACACTGCGTGAAAAGATATTGGACGGTGTTCAGTCAGAACACCTGTAATTGTGGTGAGATTGGCTTTGCTGCGATACAGTAATTCGTATGACCTTTTTCGGTTCATCAGTTCCTCTGGTATTTTGATGTATCAACTCTACTTTATTTAAAAAACTCTGAGTTCATAGTCTACTGCTACTTTGTTGGCTAACTGGTTTTCACTTAATTAAAAATAGAAAAATAAAAAATAAATATGACACTTAACGTATAACTAATTCATTAATTATTTGTACCGTAAATGGGCAGCTGGTCAGCACTAAGAGCAGCATTAGGCATAACTCAAATATTTTACGACTCTCAGGGCCAACGGTTACCCGCAAAGCGCAATGCAAAGCTCATAAAATGCGGCCCATCAAACAATTAAGGCATGGAAGTGGCGGCGCAGTGGTGTGAGTGGGTCTGTTTATTGATGGCAGATGCCCGATTTTACCCAACCCTCTTCTTTCCTTCTTTTTCTATGTTTCCTTATTCACATTTTTGCATTTACGTATTAATTTGTGAATTTTAAAACAAGCAGCTGGTGGAATCCCCAGGCGTACGAGCGCTACATGTGACCCTAGTATATAATGCGTGTTGCGCTTGTTGCTCAACAGCCACCACTTGCTGCCGGCTTTGCCGCCGCATTCGCTTGACTTTGCGGTTAATAAATTATGCCACAAGTAATGGTAAAGTACGGCCAAAGTTATGCCAAGTCGAATTTGCTTGCTCTATTCGTAGGCAAACACAAACACACACACTGGCAGGCACGCACGTATGCACTCACAGACAGTTGCGCGCAACACAAATGCACAACAAGCACACAATGCCGTTTTGCAAGTGTGTAGACGAAATCAGCATTAACTATTCGCAGGTCTACCGACTATTTCCGCTTGACCGTTGGTACTGAGGCCGTACGCTTGCGTGTTGGGCGTTTGTTTGCACGGTGCGGCGTGTTGATTTGGCGAAATGATTGAGTAGCGGTCGACACTAACTGCCATCTAGTGGCTGCGCAAATAAATGAGTTAAATTTAAATTTGCTAGGAATCATTAATAATTTATGATCAATATGCGCGGTGTGAAGAAGAAGATGAAGTTGTCTCACATTGTCTGTGCCGAGATGTTTGGTCAAAGATGTTTTAAACTAATGGAACATTATTACAAATGTACAATTCCAAGAGGAAGAAAGAACTCCTAAGAAATGTCTAAGTTATCTTACATATAGCCAACGGTTTTAGTTTAAGGTCACCTATCTTTCCCTTAACAACTTAACCCTCAGCAAAATTGCTTACTTCTTTTAATTTAGACAACTTAAATTTGATCCATAATTTTGGTGTAAAAATCGCTTTAAATATTAAGTTCCACATACCTGTTATCAGTATGTTAACGGATCAATTGAATAGTCCCCGGCCTACGATAGCTAAACACATTTTTTGGCAAAATTCGTTATTTTCCTTAAAAGGGTATACATTGATTAAAACGACCCTCCAACTTTTTCATATTATTCTTCTAGTATGATTTGTCTCTAGATTCAGAATGAGCCTCAGTTTTGGCTATCACCTTCTTATTTGACGAAAATTTCTTCCTACCGTGCATTCTTTTGAGTTTTGAGAACAGTAAATAGTCGCAGGCAGCCAGATCTAGAGAATATGGTGCATGAGAAAGCAATGCGAAGACCACATCATTGCATTGGCTTGGTGAAACAGCACTTTCTTTTTCTTCAAATGCGGCCATTTTTCAGCGATTTCGTCCACAAAATGGTTCAATAACGCCATTTCGCTCTTAAAGATCCTTTCTTTTTCAAGGAAGTCAATAAAAATTATTCTATGTACATTCCAAAATACAGATGTCATAACCTTGTCAGCCAATTGTTGCGTTTTTTCAAGCTTTGGAGCGGGTTCATCGTGGGCAGTCAACTCGCATGACGGTCGATTCAGCTTCAGAGTGAAATAAAGGAGCAATGTTTCATTCATTGTCACACATCGAAGAAAAATCTGGGCTTTATTACGCTTGTTCATCTCCAAACACTGTTCCGAATCATCAACTTGTCGTTGTTCCTGGTCAAAAGTGAGCTTGCGTGGCACCCAATTTGCACAGAGCTTTCCCCAAATAAATATTCATGAATGCTGTGATGTGGGCATCTTGAACAACTTCATTTTACGGGCATCCAAAATTATTTTGTGGACTTTTTTAATGTTTTAGTCTTTTGGGCGTCCACTGCCAGCATCGTCCTTGGTGCTCATTTCGCTCGTTTAAACTTAGCAAAATACTTTTCAACAGTTGAATTCCCTAATGTGGAGTCCAAGTAATGTTGATCAAACCAAATCATGACTTTATCAGTATTTTTCTTTCCAAAAAGCAATACTTTATCAACACACAAACTAAGAAAAACTAACGATCTGACAGCTGCCAAATTTATTCACACGCATTTTGAAGGTTAGGGCTAACTGAAAATCATATGAATTTAATTCTAGTAGCGTTATCTATGTTTTAAGCAGAGGCTTTTCAATTGACCTGTTATCTTATAATTTTTAAAAAGGGTTGACTCGTATTAAAGGCACTGTTGGTGCCGAGTCTTACTCTCATATGAAGACAGTCGACAAATATAGTAGTCATTGATTTATGGAATTTTACTTAAGTGTGGGCGATGTCACGACTATTGTTTAATTTTTAAACTAAATTATTGAAAACTTGTCGTACCTACCCTACGATCAACCTTAATTATTCTGTTGGCTTCTTGTTGGACAAGGACTACACTTTCACACTATGCATATGAAGAAGCCAAAGAGGAAAATTGTTTGGTTTATGAGATCAACACTTTGAATTTATTATGGGATAGCTTAAGTTAAGAGGTCGATCCTAATAGCGATCCTTCTTGGACTGCTTAGAATGCTGATCCATTGTGGTACCTAAAACGTCTATATAATAGATTATAATACCCTTATAAATCGACAAAGCGCTTTGTACTTATAAAAAAATGGTTGAGACCCCTTATGCCAGTTTCGGCTATGTCTTTTGATTCACCGAAGGATGACTGGCGAGATGTTTCATCCTCATCCTTGCAAAAGGGTAAACAATGGATGAGAAAGGATCTGCATGTTTCTACCTCTCCCTCCTCCATACAACTTTCATAACCAATAAAATTTTTAGCCTTATCGCATGAATGCCATGGACAATGTCGAGTTAAAAGCCCTACTATGGCGGCAAGATAAAATTTGCTAAGTGTAAGTAGTTCAGGAGATCTCTTGTAATCTACTCTAGCCCGAAAGGCTCTTGTGGTCGCACAACAACATCCAATACATTTTGGAGTAGTTCTGAGTCGCCTCCAAGGTCTTTCTGGTTGCTTACTATATACTATTGTAATCGTTTAAACGGTCTTAAAGTTATGAGATTTTCCTCTGCTTTATTGGAGTTTTAGGAATACAAATGTGATAAAGATGTTATTAAGAAATTCCCTATTTTTCCAGATCTTGAATGTAGGGTCGATGTATATTCCTCAACCTAAGTTTAGGTGGATAATTTCATTTTGGGTGTTGATTTTGCGTGCCGCCTCCCATTCTACTCCCTTCCTAAGGCAAATGTGTCACTGCGGGCGCACCGTTGGGATACTTCTATTGGTCACATAATTGCCAATTGGGGTAATAAAATGCGTGAACGTGTGCCAAAATTACCGTCATGGCACATAGTTACGCTCGCAGAGTACTTGTTGTTCTTGCTAAGCTAGTTGTATGGTGTTGTTGTTGCAACTAAAATTGCTTACTGTTGCTATGAACGGCTGTTATTGCGAGTAGCCCTTTTTATTGTTGTTGTATAACAATTATTTATTTTTTGTTTTTGTAATTATTTTTGTTGCTTACTTGCTTGTCCATATTTCATAGCTAATTCAGTGTTTAGATATTTTGTTATTGTCGCCGTGTGTATTGCGTTGTGGCACTTAAGAAGTTTCCATTCCACAATATTCGCAAAGTTCGGGTGGCAGCCATTATTGTACTTGCCTTGCTGTTGCCAACGGCTTAAGTGTGTTTTATGTTCGCTCTGCTTGTGGCCACATTCAAATTAATAATGTTGGCTATAAATAAATGATGTTACTTTAGTGATGTTGCTCATGAATTGCTCCAAACAACACATATCCGCACATAAATGTTATTTTGATGGACAAATATTGATGTTTGAGCGAAATTCTGTTTAAATTTAGTTTAGTTTATTCGATATTTTCAAGGGCTTCCTGAAAAAGCAGAAAATCGGTTAAAACCCCTCACAAATAAGGAAGATTGCTGACAGGCACTTGATTCTTAACTTTCAATTTGTGTGTCTGCTATCGGCGGTTACGTGGAGTGAGTAGCTTTTTGGCAATAAGAAGAAAAATTTCAGACCGGGAGACTAGTTCGCGTATATGCAGACAGACGGATGGAAACCATAGAAAATGGACATGGCTAAATATACTTGTAGACATCATTTATTTACCCATTCGTCTTCTTCATTGCCGTAGACACGGCTTACGAGTTTATAGCCGAGTTTGCAACAGATCGCCAGTCGTTTTTCCTTTTCGGTATCATTCCATCGACTGCGGTATTCGCCGTTGCCAATGGGTAACCATAAATCCATACATCTTTCACAGAGCCTTTCTATCGAAAACTCGTAACGCCGACTGATCAGATGTTGTCGTCGTCCAAGCCTCTGCTAATTGCAGGACGTGGATGATGAGTGACTTATAGCATTTTGCCTTCGTTCGGACTTTACTTCTCAATTGCCTACTCAGTCCGAATTAGCAACTGTGGCATTAGATTTCTAGTCTGACGTTGTTGTTGGTGCTAATGCTGGTTCCAAGATAGATGAAATTATTTACAACTTCGAAGTAATGACTGTCAACAGTGGCAGCTCCTTTCGTGCTGTCAAAAGCAGGCTTGAAATGACGAAGACGTGATGTGTATCGATCTTTTTTTCTCAAGTGTTTGCTGATTTTCCAATCGGTTTGTTGACGGTGGGCTTTAATATTTCACAAATTATGCTCGACAGAACCTTATATGCGATGTTGAGGAGGCTCATTCCGCAATAATTGGGGCGGATTGTGGGGTCTAGCTTTTTGTGAATTAGGCAGATCCTAAATTCCAATCGTCGGGCATGCTTTCCTCCAACTATATTCTTCAAAGAAGTTCATGCCATATCAGTTCTTCACCGCCGTATTTGAATAGTTCCGACGGAAATTCATTGCCCCTTCCGTTTTGTTGTTCTTCAGAGGGGTAACTGTAATTAAAATTTCTTCTTGGTGGTTCTGTGGAACATTTTATTTTTCAGTTGAGTTCAAAGTACTCTCGAATCATTTTGCTTCTAAGATAGTTTTCTATTTCCTATAGTGTATAACTGTGGTTTGTATGAGGGAGGGTGCCTAACCCTTAGCGTCGTTAAAAATGGGTTTTTGAAGTGACGGTAAAGTTCTTTATTTATTTACATATCACATACTAACTATAAAAGTGGCATAACTCGTACGCCATCATGATCAGCGTCACGAGCTAAGTGACTTTCGGTTTTTTTGCATTTATTTATGCGAAGTAGTTCCTAAGTTTTTGGGTTATCTTTCTGAAATTTGCACACATTGGTTTTTCATTAAGAAGCTGTTAATTCGTCGGACCCGTATCGGACCATTGCGTATAGTTGCAATACAGAAGAAATGCTCTTTGTAAATTTTAAAACTTAGGTTAGTCACAGGAACGGGTAAGAGATCTGTGGTTTATTGGGACTCAGATCAGCTCAGCAAGCGTTGATCAACTGCCAGAAGCTGTGCAGTAACAACAACAAAAC
The DNA here is from genome assembly GCA_037783105.1 of Bactrocera zonata. NCBI lineage: Eukaryota > Metazoa > Arthropoda > Insecta > Diptera > Tephritidae > Bactrocera > Bactrocera zonata. The sequence goes on along the minus strand of JBAWJQ010003034.1, from coordinate 105,493 downwards.
ACTCAACATAAAATAATGCATAAGAGATCTTGGGAACTCTTTGCTTTCGGCAAGATACAAAGGTTGTAGTACAAGTAGTTCCTACTGGACTCTGTTCGATCGGAACTAATGCAGTAAGATTGAACTTTAGCTGTTTGGAGGAAGATGAGCTCATCTCAATACTTCCTGCTCGAAATTCTTGCCTTGACAGATCAAGTCAAAAATACCTTGGACCTCATACTTTTAGACAGTTGAAATAGTGTAAATTGAAATAAAACACCTAAGCAGACTTGTGATAGGTTCAGGACATTTCTGCCTATAACCGGTAATCAAATATAGGAGATTTTTTATATGGCTTCACAAAGTATTGTACATAATACTCTAATTATGATTCCGGCCTTGCTTTGGTATCGGCCCTTTAATCTAACTTAAGGCATTACATGCAGTTATAAGTCCGAAAAATGGCGAATTTTGCTGATAGTTTTCTGAGCAAACTTTTAAGTTTATTGATCCAAAAATTTCTAGACATACCTATTATAGTATTTATGAACAATTTTAGTCCTTTGCGATACCGGGTGGAGTTCAGTTGGTAAGTCCAAGGAGAGTAGTCATCCATTAGGATGCCTGCGCTTGACGCGAATTTTTACAGACTCAGCGGCCTTACTATCGATACTTCCTCCAGTGTATCATACCGTGGGGACCCCAGGTGCTCACAGTGTAGTCTTGCTAATGTGGGACAAGTGCATAAGAGATGCTCCATTGTTTCCCTCGTGTTTTGATATAGATATTTCCTGCGGTCTCCTCGTTCTGTCAGCCCCATTCTGCAGGCTTGTGTCGCCACCAGACAGTGACCAGTTAGTATTCCTTTCGTGTTCTCTCAGTCTCTTCTATTGAGTGCCAATAGGATCTTTGTGTACTTCCGATCTACCGTCGTTCAATGGGGTTTTGAATAAGCATCTGTCGAGATCGTTAGCCGTACATCATTCTTGACAATCTCGTCCATTATTTCATAGCTCTCGATGCTTTTGTGTCCTGGGACTCAGTAGAAGTGAAGTTGCTTGTTTCTGGTAACACTTTCCACTGCTGTCCTGCTTTCTAAGGCACTTTTGGTCGATGTACGTTACAAAGTCACTGCCTCCATCGCTGCTTAGCTTCTACGTAGATGTTGACTCTGGAATTGACATTGACTGCAGGTGCAATAAAGGCCAGCTCCGTGGCTTTCGCCATTGCAAAGGTCTCAGCTTGAAATATATTGCAGTTGTCCGGCAACTTAAAAGACTATTGTAAAATCTTAAATAACATTACTTGATTGGCGTTTCAAAGACATATCTACAACAAATAAGAACAGTAATCAAATTAATTTCGTTCCAACGCTGTTAACAATCTTTCGAAATGAAACACGCACCAGCATAACCACCGATTTATAATGCAATCCAGTCAAGTGTGCTTAATCACTACTTGCCGCTCCGTAGTAACTTACCAACACGATGGTCAAAGGTGAGGAACAGCATTGCTCCTCAAAGCTTGGCACAATAACTGCATGCAGTGCCACCACGGCGACCAACTTCGAAAACAAATATGAAATATTCATTTGTTTCGTTGACAACCTTTGCCACGAGATTTCATCTCTCTCACAGAATTGCTGTGGTCATGCGCTTGTTGTTGTTGTTATTATTGTTGGTACTTTGCTACAATATAATAACAATTGCTAACTATCTTGTCGGACGCAGGCAACACATTTTAATAGCTGCCACTACGTGTGTATCTGTGTGTGTGTTGTAGCAATTATGCGCAACCATTTTGCATTCCATCTTTGCTTTTATATATTTGTTGTAAATTTGCAGCTTGTTTGGGTCAGCTTGTCAACATCAACCGCAAAACCGACGACACCTGCAAAAAGCATAATTTTCAGCTTGATTCCGTTCATGCTGCTGAGCGCATGTTGCATGTGTGTGTGTTTGTGTGTGCCTGCGACTTCATTGTTTTATTTTCGGTAGCATAAATGTCACCACTGTGACCGAAAAGTACTTAATTTGCCGGGTTTAGATAACTTTATGTGGAGTGCTGCGAATTGTACATTTGCGCTGGTCATTTGAAAAATGTGTGGTTGTCTGTGCGCTTAGATCGGTTGAACGGGCTGGCATTAAGTACTTTTCTGCACCATAAAATAGAGAGATTTCGGAAACACCAAGCGTTATTTTTGTTTAGAGATAAATATGCAATGTGAGGATACATCCAAAATAGTGTTAGTTCTTCCAGGAATTGGCGCATCGTGAATATCTGATAAATGGTGAATTTACCAGGTCGGAAGCCTCATTAATGAGGTCCAATCAGTTTGTTTATGGAGAGCTTCAGATTGAAGCTTGAGATTGCGAAAGCACTTTTTTAAGACAGGGTAGAGTAAGTTAGTTCGTAAGTAAAGTTCCAATTTTCCAGCATTTGAGAAATGACTTAATGCAATCGTAATACCAGATCTTCGACACCATGCTCGAATAGCTGGGCTAGTACGCCAGCGATGACTGTGGTTTGCTGTTTTTAAGCCGAGCAATTTCCTTATACAAGTAAGCTTCTTGTTGGCCGAGTAGGTGCACGACAACGTTGACCACAATGACTGTGGACTCGTGTTCTACTTCTATGCTTTCAGTAGCATTGCTGGTACCATTCGGGAAGCTTGAGAAGTATTCCCTACAAATTCTTAGTATACTCGGAATATCAGCCACCATATTACCTTATCAATGCAGGTACAATGTCTTGGTTTAAAGCTTGCGGTTAAGTGTAGATCCTCTGCTCGAGGTCTCGAGACATCTTCTTGTCGGCTAGCACTTCAAGCCCCTGTCACTCTCTCTTCTTCTGTTTGAAAATACCTCTCTCTTCTCACGATGTTGTTTCTTAACAGCTCGAGTGGTTGGATTCGTTCGGTGGGCTTGCAAGCGATGTCCTTTTCTATAGTGGCAGATCGAAATTCGTCATCGTCCAATCTTTTTTGTGCTGATTGTGATGGACTATCTTCACCGAAGGAACGCATAGAGTGGAGAATTCGCGCTTATATGGTATATCATCGAGTTGAGGAGTGCTACTAGATAGTAGAGATGAGAAATTGGTTACGAAATTCTTTTTCGACTTTTGTGACTGTAACTTTTCTGTGTGTAACTTGGAGTACGCTTTTCGCTGCACCGGGGCGCCTGCGAACCCTGGCTGCTGGCTACTTCAAGCACAGTTGGCTTCGATTTGGGTTCTACTTACTACCACGTTGTGAAATTTATCCTTAATGTGGATCCTGATTATTCGCAGAGGCGGAGGAGTCCGGAGACAAGTTGGTGAAGTCTTTGCCTCACCACCAAACCAACAGCAAATTTTTGTGCCACTACCATGCCCGAATCATTTACATTTCTAGTGCTGTCAGTATTATACTTCTCCAGGACATCCTATAGCTGGATACCTTTCCTTCAGCGAATCCAGGTAGTCTAGGTGTATACATATAGATTATGGTGCTTTGCTCGTAGCACACCTCGCTCGGCATTCATTATGTCGTCCAGGGTGCTCGACGTGGACGGGAGAGTAGGAATAGAAGGGTAATATTGAGCTTCAACTGGGTACTCAGAGTAGCTACCACGCCCATTTATGTTATTATGTGACATTGGGAACAGCCCATCCAATCAGAGATAATATCTTCTTGAAGAACGCGAAATAAAAGCGAGCTGACCATAAAAATTGGTATGAGTCAAATCTCATGGTCATCGGATCTCATTTCAAAATATAAAATGGCCAAGAGAGCGGACAGTGGCACGCTGGAATAACACTTCACTCAATTAAAAAGGTTAAAATGAAACAAAAAATCCTAATTTGATGGCCACAAAGCTCTGTGGTATGGAACCGTTATTGAAGTGTTTAAACCCCGTTACGACAAATACACTAGCCTAGGTGTAGATTGTGCACAGAATAAAGTTAAACGCGTTCTTGCATTCTTCTCTTCTTCATCTTTATTGGCTTCGACACCGCTTACGCGATTACAGCTGTGTTTACAGAACAACAGAGCTCCAGTCGTTCTTCCTTTTCGCTGTTTGGCGTCAATTGAAGATTCCAAGTGTAACCAGGTCCTTCTCCAACTGGTCTTTCCAACGGAGAGAAGGTCTTCCTCTTCCTCTGCTTCCCCCGGCGGGTATTGCGCCGAATACTCTCAGAGCTGGAGTGTTTTCATCCATTCTGACAACTTGACCTATGTAGACAGCGTAGCCGCTGTCTCTTACTTCGCTGTCTTTTAATTCGCTAGACTATCGCAATTATTTCGTCGAGCTCGTAATGCAGACCCATCAGCAGGAGACACGCTTGCAGAAATCCAGACGCTGAACCCAAGTTTCGACGGTTTTCAAGCAAAAATCGGACGATACTGTTGCAATTTCACATTCGATATTCGTACGAAGTTCATCAATCGTCGCTGGCTTATTGGCACAGACTACGGACCTTACATAGCTCTACAGGAAATGGTCTAACGGCGTCAAATTGCACGACCGAGGCGGCCAATTGACTGTGCCATTTCGTGAAATAACACGTTCACCAAACTTTGTTTTCAATAAATCGATTGTGCCATTCAATTGATCAATATTCTTGACTCTACGGGCACTTCTTTGGAACATTTTATACAGTGCCTATGGATCCAAGCAGCATGCACCTCGGCTTTCAAAGCAATTCCGGAGACTTCCGTGATGCCTTCAATGCTTGGAAATCGCTCAGGCTGCGCTGCATGGACACAGGAGGAGCTTAGTTTTAAAATTTTAAAGAATTGTAACGATTGGCTCAATAAATTTTATAAATCGACTCAGTCCTATTACTTTTTGGACAAACTCTGTATCTTTCCATGACTAAGTGGCAATGCCTATTGAATAGAAATGTCGGTCTACATTTGTAGCTCCTTATTGAAAAACCCTATACATATGTATACATGTATAATTCCAAGGTGTCTTTATAAGTGGTATAACAAGCTATTCGCAAGTAGGCGGCAGGTACACATACGACATACGGCAGCCGACATTTCGTGGCGTGTTTTCGGACTTAGTTTGATGGTGGATATCTCGGTCTCTATGCTCTTATCTACTTTTACTATCTTGCTGCTTGTTGCTGTGAGTGCTTTGCCAATTGTAGTTGGAGTTGTTGTTGTAGTTGTAGTTGCAGCATTTGTGTTTTGTTAAATGCATACATAAGCATGAATCCACAAACATTTCACTGCACATATTCGTACATACATAATTGTGCAATGGTGCTCTCACTCATATACACACACACACGCACATACACAAATATCAAAGGCATTTAGCGAGTGAACACTGAAATGAGCTCTTCTCGTGTTTCAAATCCATTAAAACCGCAAACATACAAAATATTTGCGAGCATATCAGCTCTCATACAAACTATGTAGATATGTGTGACTGTAGTGGTGCGTAGAAGATTGAATCTCTGCAATGAAAGTTTGGAATGCTATGTGAAAAATGTGTTTATACAAATGAAGCTGGAATTCATACTATTTAAAAAATTTCTTTTGGATACGTTGCCATCTGAATAAAACTACTTTAATAAAATAGGTAAGATAACTCATATTACCATCAAATTAAGGAAAGTACAAAAAATTAAAAAAAAATTTTTACCATCAGTTTTAAAAAAAGCTCAAAATAGTTGACAATAAGGAAGCAGTTACTAAAGCCTTAAAGTTAAAATATTTTTGTGGCTGACTGTTTCACAAAATTTCTGCCAAAAATTAAATTAAACAAAAAGAAACTTTAACTTCGGCTGCACCAAAGCCATTATACCCTTCATAGATGCATTTTTTTTGTACGATTAATGGTATAACAATATCTTAAGCCTGAATTGAATCGCTGAGTTTGAATGGTAGGTTTATTAGTATGCTATAAAGACTACGACATTTAATTTTGGCAGTTACAGACATCGTAGCAAACTTAATTTATTCTTTTTAGGGTATAAAAGTCAGTTCAGAGAACTAGAAGAACCTTTGCAATGTCAAAAAATTTATAATATTGGATTTCTAATAATTTAGGGAAAACATTAGAATCTAAAACAACGCTTTTTCTAACTTCTTTTGCTATGACATTCGTCAGATTGATCGTCTGTTTCTGGGTCGTAAACATAGATTGAAGACTCATCGCCAGTAATAATACGTTTAATGCCATCTTGACAGTTGGAAAGCATTGTTTCACAGACGTTAACGCGACACTGTTTTTCTATGTATTGTGTTTTTACTTTGATCTCCTAAAATGGTTTTCACTGATTTTTCCAAATGTCACTGATAGTTATATCCTCCTAGAAGAAAATATTGCGACAATTATGTTTCGCGCGAAATTTAAACTGAAAAGTCTTAAAACTTTTTTCTCAGAGTAGTATAACTCGAAGAACTGATGTTGCTTACTAATGATGCGTTATTCAGAGATATTCAGAAACAATAAAATAACAGAGGAGTTAAATTTACATTTTTTTTGGTACAACTCTCTGATGGCTAGAAGCGCTGTCGAACCACTAACGGGTTAGTGGGGTAATCTTTAAAAAAATTGTTTTTTTTTGCATTTGCTGTTCTCTTACACTTTTAGAATTAATGTAGAAACTCACTTTACCATTGGAAGGTTTCGAAAAAGGCCCAAAAATAATAATACCCTACCTATCTTAGCGATTCAAATGCAATCACGATGATTTTAAATTTAATATGTTAAACAAAACATACGAGGGCTGCTATATATATTTCTGGCCTAATAGGCATATTTATCAACGAAAATGGTTTTTTTTTGTTTTTATTTTGGATTTGGCTTGGAAGACCCACACGGTCGATTGCTGTTTTGTTTGGGGCTCATACGCATGGATTCATGATTCGTCACCTGTGACGATCTTATAAACGTCTTTTGAAGCACCGCGATCGTATTTTTTCAGCATTTCTTTACACCAATCCACATGAGCCTTTTTTTGAGCGATTGTCAAATTGTGCGGGATCCAACGAGAACAAACCTTTTTTACGGCCAGGTGTTCATGCAATATCGAGTGTATGCTGGTGGGAGAAATGCATAGGCATGCCTCTATCTGAAGGTATGTTACATGACGGTCTTGCATTATCAGTCACGTATGGCTGTTTTTGGACGACCTTCACGGAATTCGTCTTTGAGCGAGCGTCGGCCACGATTGAATTCGTTGTAACAGTTTTTCACAGTGCTATAGGATGGTCCTTCATAGCCATACAAAAATTTTAGTTCATCGGTGCACTCTTGTCGTGATAATCCACGTCGAAAGTTGTGAAAAATGATCGCACGAAAATGTTCACGCGTTAATTCCATTTTTTGGCCGAGATTAATTTTTTAATTCCCTGTAAATAAAACAATTCACCATTAAATGACGAAACGTTTTGGGTGATGTTATGCTAAAAAATGTCAAACTTTGCAATGGAAATGTCAGATTGCACCTGGCAACACTTAGTGTTGCCTAGTCCAGAAATATATATAGCAACCTGTGAAAAATGTTCTATTGTTGAATGAAAAATTCTGTGAAAAAAATTGTTAAAAAAATAGGCCAGATTACCCTACTGAATCCTTAAGGCTTTTGTGAGTATCTTATCGGTTCTAATGCAATCACGATGATTTTAGAATTAATATTTTAAAGAAAACGTAAATACTTAAAGTGGCGTTACATTCTTGTATAGTTGTTTTTTTATTTTAATTCCGAAAAATACTGTCAATGCAGTAAAAGTTAGATCACTAGTTTTGAATAGATTGGCTACAATTGTCATTAAATTTGGATTGAACAAAATGCCAAGAAGACAACCCATCAGTGCAAAAAATTGTTATGTAAAGTCATAGATAAGGTTTATTATTTGAAGTTAAAATACCACATTATCCGGTATTGCCTTATAACAGAAAATTTGGAGAATTTATGCCAACGGGAAATTCGTCTGTAATAATGTCATAATTATAATACTGATCTATAACTAACATAAGCCTGTCTGCTTTCATGTGATTTCTTAAGGGTTCGTCTCAGTGCGACCCTCCGAAAAATCACAAAAAAAAGGTACTGTACGATGTCCATGATTGCGACCGCAAATTTGATCTAAAATAAAAATATCAGAATGATTATTAGTCTGTAGAAAAGTCGCTAGCGCGCTGTGGAGAGTTTTTTTGTAGCAATTCGGTAAAATGGCAGCGGTTTGAATGAAAAGTATCGAATGTGGCCTTTTTTTGGACAGTTTTTTGCAGAAAAAAATAAGAAGATTTCAAAAAAAAAAAAGAGTTTTCATAGCGTGATGGGGAATGGCGTTAAAAATGTTCTCTGCAAATTGCAATGTTTTCAAAACTCTTCCGTTGAGAAAGGAAACTGTTTTGAAAAATACCATTCTGAGAAAAACGCGTTTAAAAATTGTCTCGCTCCGTTCCCCACTCTGTTCTTTTTCTACAAGACTCGCTGTAATGACCATAATAATTTGAATTTCGATTTTAAAATTGAGAGAATTGAGAGAATGTTTTTTACGGTGTATACTAACCGATGATACAACAAAATAAATCGATTTTTCGAAAATTTCACACTAATTCGATCCCTTAATTAATTAAATTTAATTTCCTTTAAATATATATTTTATATAGTTATTTTTTTTTATATATCATCTTCATACATGAGTAGCACATAATAATAGGTAAATCTGCAGAGAGCATTGAGAGTTCTTTTCCACTTTACTTCATTTGCATTTCAAGTTTATGAAGTTGTGGTTTTTCAGCGACTGTTTCTTCAGACTAAAATATTGTTTAGTCCATGATAAGAAATAACCCATTTTATGTTTTTCTCAGTGATTTCTGGTTTACCTTTAAATTATTTTGTGTGATTACAATCAATTCGTACTCAGTTATCGCTCACAAAACACATTCAATTCGATTAAGAATTAAAGTAGTAAAATAAGCTTAATTAAGTATTAAAGTAGTCAAATAAGATTTTTATTTTGTAAGGCAAATCGTTTTAAATGAGTGCTTTAATCCAGCAAAGTCCATTTAATTAAGCAATTAACTTTTGTGCAAGAGGGCTATTAGAACGGGAGATCTGAGTAGAGACCCAGATTTGACAACTCGCGTGGGATTAATGTCAAGCTGTCATGTAATTTTTGTTCAGTATTGTTTAGCATTTAATCGTGGAAAATATTACATCTGAACAATGTTTGTAAATTGTACAACTTTATTATGAAAATTCACGTTTTGTAAAGAATGCGTTCCGCGCGCTTCGCTCAACTTATGCTCAACATAATCGGCCTACTGAGCACACTATTTGCAACATCATCACCTATCCTGAGATCTCGCAATCATTATTGGATAATATTACATTGAATAGACCACGTGCAGCAAGCCATAGCTGAGAGTGTTTACGAAAATCATGAAGAGTCGATCCGGCGCCGTTCACATCAACTCGTACTGACGTATGGAACGGCTTGGCGCATTCTAATTCGAGGTCTTAAACTGAAAGCGTAGAAAATAGAGCTTGTGCAAGAACTGAAGCTGTTCGACCATCTTAAGCGACATCGTTTCGTTCTTTGGGCTTTTGAAAAGTTCCAAGAAGATGCGACGTTTTCGAACCCAATTTTGTTCAGTGATGAGACCCATTTCTGGTTCAATGGGTATGTAAACAAGCAAAATTGCCGCGTTTGGAACGAAGAGAAACCTGAAGAGATTCAAGTGCTGCCATTTCATCCAGAAAAAACAATGGTTTGGGGTGGTTTGTGAACCGGTGGTATCATCAGTCTGTAGTACTTCAAAAATGATGCGGGTGAGAATATAACCGTCAATGGCGACCGTTATCGCGGCTCGATAACCGACTATTTGATGCCTGAAACTGAAGTTCGTGATCTCGGCGACATTTGGTTTCAACAAGACGGCGGCACTTCCGACATATCGCATCAATCAATGGACTTATTGAGAGAACCCTTCGGTGAGCAGATAATTTCACGTTTTGGGCCGTTCGATTGGCCAACAAGATCGTATGATATCACACCGTTAGACTTTTTTCCGTGGGGATATGTAAAGTCTTAGGTCTTTGCGGGAAATTCCGTTTAGATTAAAGTCTTGGAGCAAAACATCATGCCTTTTATTCGACAGTTACTACTCGAAAATTGGACCCGACGGATGGACGATCGGAGACGTAGCCGCGGGTAACATTTAAAAGAGATTTAAAAAAATAAACGCGAAAGGTTAGTGATGGCCAAAGTATTCATATGTCTCGCCTTAAGTCAAATATTTTACAGTTTCGTTTAGGAAGCGCGCTTACTGTTAAACGAAATTTTGTCATAAAAATAAAATCTAATGATATTACTATTATCCGTTGTTCTTATTATTGTTGCTTAGTAGCTTTTGTTCAAATTTTGTCTATTTTGCATATTTATATAACACATACATGTGCATTATCACACCGACGGATGTGTGTAAGCCATTAAGATTGTGTGTGATGGCTTTTTTTCTTAATAATTGCTCACATGCACGAAGTCAATGTTACGCATACACCCTGTAGGCCAATGTTAGCTTTGTGAATATGCTATCAACACCTGCCTTCCAGGTAATTTTGTAGCTTAATAAGCCTGCAGACAAAGACAAATCTTGCCTGCACAACAACAACAAAAATAAGAAAAAACAACAACAAAAGGATGCTAGTGATTTTTTAACCGTTTGCTGACTTAAGTCAACGCTTGCCGTGAAATGCTATTAACTGATAACAAGCGTGGCGGCGCATTTTTGTAAATCTCTGCGCGTACTCAGTTGCTATTTCATAGGCGTTGTTTTTGAGTGGCTTTAATAATACCACGTTTTTTATTATTTTTATTTTTTATTTCGAAAAAATTGTTGTTTTTCATGCTTGCTTGTTGGCACCTTTGCGCGCCACCACCGAAAGACTCATCAGCCAGCTGCTTTGCTAAGCTCGACACGTACATTTCAATGCGCAGATAATGGAGCAGAATACCGACTACAATAACAATAATGACAACAATAATAAACAACAATAAAAGCAACAACCACAATAAATAACAATAAGCGCGCGCACACATTAGCGGTGGCATTGCTGCTATTGTAATGCTTGCTGCTGCTACTGCGACAGCGACGGCGACGGCGTTTGCCTGCAACGTTGACATCATGAAACAATGTTGAAATCGGCAACATGGGAGCAGCGTTGGCTGCCAACAATATAAAATAAAAGCGCATTAGCTCAGCCAGCAACCTACACAAGCGCTTCAATGGCCACAACAACAAGCGAACTATCACAAAAACTCTAGCTGCGCGGCAAGAGGGCACACAGCAAACATCAGATAAGCTGACGAGGGTTTTAGGTGTGCCCTGGATAAACAATTTATCAGTGTTAATTTGCTGCTGCTTTAGTCTTGTGTTTATATATATTTGTGCACCTTCTACTATTATTTTCGGTAGCTGTCTCACACTATGCGGCCAATTTGACCCTCCTCACCTTTCACGCGCAACACCATAATGTTGGAAATTAATTTTTATTGTGAGTTGTGCGCTCAGCTATGTGTGTGCATTTGTGGCCTCAGGGTGTACGATAAAACTCGCATATGTGGTAAATAGCGGTGCTATGGCAACACTTCCAATATGCATTAAGCAGAAGAGTTAAGCGAGGCGAAATAAGGTTTACACACCATTCAACTTGTGGTCTTCCGTCCTGAGAAAAATTTAGTTGCTATTAGAGGCACTAATTGAAAATGCTGTTAAACCTTGTAATGTTATAAGCTAAAAATTTGTTTTGCTGTATGTGTCTTGTGGTTTTCGAATACCTTATAACGTGTGGGCATCTAACGTTTTAAATTTGAATTATCTATATTTCGACATTGGAAACGTCAAATACCATTCGGAAAGTGACAGATATTCAGTAAAAATAAAAAATTTACGAAATGGGTCGCTCGTTTTCAAACGAGGCTCATTTCCACCTTGATGGTTACGTTAACAAGCAGAATTATCGCATTTGGGACACAGAAAACCCGCACGTAATCGTCGAGAAGCCAATGCACCCAGCACGAATCACTGTATGGTGCGGATTTTGGTCTGGTGGAATCATCGGCCCATTTTTTTTCGAAAATTAAGAAGGAACCGCCGTAACCATCAATGGTGAGCGATATCGCGCATTGTTAGCCGAATTTTTCTTCAAGCAAATTGAAAAGGAAGACTTGGACAACATTTGGTTCCAGCAGGACGGCGCTACATGCCATACAGCAAAAGCTACACTCAATCTTTTACGCGCTATCTTCGAAAATCGCATAATCAGCAAAAGAGGTGCCGTGAATTGGTCTTCCAGAAGCTGCGATTTAACTCCGTTGGAATATTTTCTGTGGGGAGCTGTTAAAGATAAATGTTACGCCAACCATCCAGAAACAATTCAAGATCTAAAGTACGAGATTCAAGCTGCTGTAGCTGCCATAAGGCCTGAAACCATCAAGAAAGTACTCCAAAATTGGGTGGATCGGATAAGCTACTACTACTGTAAACTGAGCCGTGGTGATCATTTGTCCGAAACGTTAGACCTTTGAAAAATATCAAGCCGTTTTTTTTATTGACTTCCTAAATTTAAAATTTTATATGGCCCACCCTATATTTTATAATTTTAGTAATTGCATGACACTACTATTTAAATTATTTATGTTTGAAGCGTTCCAACTGGTATAGTGGATGCCTCTCCATAAAAGGAGGCATTTGGCGCCGAGACATCCACAATATTCGAGAAAACAGCTATGGGCCAACTATTAGTTCTTCTCTTGCACGTATATGTTTCTACTAATTGGTCAATGGTCCAGATTTTGTAGAATTATAAAATCGACTATTTCCGACATCTTTTTGGGATGATTGTTAATAATGTTTGATTATATTTGTTTGTTATGATGTAAAGTGCTCAATACCGTGGAGAGGCCGTTTTACACATTTTAGGAATTTTTGGAACAATGTTAACTTGTCCATCGAAGATGATACGACTGCTTAGTGCTGCTAATCGTCTTAACTCTTGGTTAGTGCCACAAACTGCCCCAAAAGCGCTTGTTACTTCACACAGTGCTCACCAAAGTTACATTATTATTCAATAAAAGTAATGCCAAATCTCAAGTTGTAAAAAAGTGTTCTTTCATTATATTCCGTCCTTCATACCCACTTACTAGATCTAACAATATCCGTTGGCTTTGGTTTCCTTCTAGTTCTACAGCTAATGAGTCTTTTCCCAAATATATTTGAAAATTTAGACAAAACCACATATCCGCAGCAACCCGTGCCGTAAAATGGGATTTAATTGGCTTATTTAGCATCTAAGCTAATCACGGGCATCTGCCCCTAAAAGGAATTAAACCCTCATCGACTGTTCCGTTTTCATAGGGAACAAACAGTAGCGGTAAGTTAGCCACACATTTCTCGAATATAAACCGAATTGGAGCAAGTTTATCGTACACTCTCTGAGCTCTGCGGTTGTTTCTGTTATGGAACCTCAGCACACGACTTATTTCCAAAAATCTTGTAAGTGACATTACAGCGCGAAATATTGGTCGACTACGAACTTCGTTCCAAATACTCATCTAATTACATTTTCTGTTCTGGCTGTAGGTCTATTGATTGCAATCAATTCTATTGACAACTCAATGTCCTTGTCCTTTGAAAAGTACATAGTTGGCAACACTTCTTAAGATTAATTTCTATCGCAAACTAATTTATGGAACATCTAATATATATAAACTGCAACCATTTAACTGCTCTTCTCTATAAGCTGAACTTTTTAAAGAGTTGGCAATCCTTTTAAAAATAAATCCATTGTTAAATAATTGTAAAAAAATTTTCAAAAGTTAAATATCTTAACATTTTTAAACAGTTTGCAACCCCTCGGAAGACTTTTGCTTTTTCAAGAGTTATCCCTATTCCCTATTTTTTTAAAGTATAAATACAGAAACTTCTAAATTAATGGGGGAATGTTTATTATAATTTAAAAGAATTTGGCATTTATTTTTTGAAGATAATCTCTTTGGCCGCGGCTACGTCTCAGGTGGTCCAACCGTTGAGTATAATTTTCGATGACTCGTTCTTGCATTTCGACCGGAAACTGGCGAATGACACCCGTCGTGTTTGCTTCAAGGCCTGAATCGAAGCGGGATTGTCCGCATAGACTTTAGACTTTACATATTCTCAGAGTAAAAAGTCTAACGGTATGACATCACACGATCTTGGTGACCAACCGACCGGCCCTAAACGTGATATTATCTGGTCACCGAAGAGTTCTCTTAATAAATCCATTGACCAAGTATCACCACGATCACGAGCTTCAATTTCAGAAATCAAATAATCGGATATTATGGCACGATAATTGTCTCCATTGACGGGTTCGTTCTCACCGGTTTAAGGGGTCCCGGTTGTCTAGAACCCTCAAATTAAGGATGTTTTCTGATTTTTTTTTTAAGGTTTAAAAAAAGAGCAATCAGTTTAAAATTTTTACAGTTTATTTATACACTTATGAAAAGTATAAAAAGATTTTTTTATTAAATAAAAAAAAAAATTTAATAAAATTAAAAATGGCCCCAAAAAAAGCTATCTTAAAAAAGAACTCCCGGTGCCATTGTTGATTTTGACTCTTCTGAACATCTGAAACATAAAAACTAAATAAATTATTAATCAGTAGGAGTGCAGCTATCGCTGGGATTACAACCAAAAAACAAAAAAAAATTGAAAATTAAAAAACTTTCGCGCTTTTGAAGTTCAGATTCTGAAAACAGCTATTTTTGGTCCAGTTTTAGATCGAAAAAAAATCGAAGTTCTTAAAATTAAAATTTGATCGTAGTCCCAGCGATAGATATTAATCTTATAAACACCATATTAAAATTTCAAGTGATTCGGATGGATAGTTTCTTTTTTCATCAACGGCACGCCGAAAAAAGTACTTTTGAGATAAATGAGTTTAAAGTGCCTATATTTTAGATATCTGCGCTACCTGCTAAAACGGCTGTAGAAACTAAAATAATGTGAATATCCTTCCAAAAATTTTACAGTATATTCTTAAAGAACTATACTTTCGAACTATCAAAAAATCAATTTTTTGAAGATTCTAGACCACCGGGACCCCTTAATTTTTAAAGAAATATAGACCGATGATTTCACCGGGCAACACCAAATTGTTCTTTTTTCTGAAAGAAATGTCAGCTCTTGAATCTCTTGAGTTTGATACTAATTTTACGTTGTTGTTTTTCTCATATATGTTATGTTTGGCAGTTTTGGAACTTTAAACTTTCCGACTATTACTTCGACCAATCCAAGAAGTAATATCAACTCAATTTTACTAATGTGTTTAAGATTAACTTCAATAATCGTCTGTTAAATTTCAGTAAATCAAATCTTATAAAGTATCTGCCTTAACAACAACGTATACAAAAAAAACCGTCTTTTCAGAGATTGTGTTCCGACATTCTCTGTTGCTGATAATGTCATTCTTCTGGCACTACGTACATCATCGATCTAACGGTAGATTTTGAGAACATGATTTTTTGATGACTTAACACCTTAGGAAAAAACTACTAGTTTAACTCTTTACACAAAATTATATTTTCTGTTGATACAAGATGTCTGATAGTTTACAGGTATATACCCAGTTGCTACCAAATATTTCAAACTCTGTAGGAACATTTTTTCTACTTTTGTGCGTTCTGCCAAGTAACTGCGTAAATAACAGCAATTCTTCCCAACGATGCGTAAGATAAGCTATAATATCCACAAGCAGGTATGAGTTTGTGAAGGGAAAGTCAACATTTAAATGAAAATCAATTGAAATTCGGAATTGGAAATGATAAGTTGACATGACTCCGAACAAAATTTATTAAAGCGGAAAGCACAGTAATTGAAAAACAAGAATTATTTACATTTGTCTAAGCAAATATTACATAGCGATATTTCTAACCTTCAATCTCAAACAATGCCGCATTAATTGGGAAACCACATGTGTAGATATGCTAGTAAATATATATTAGAGAAAGACAAGAAGTGACAAATAGACAAGTCCTACAAACCAGCTGTCGGTACTGCTCAAATCATTGGTAGGTACATGCAACAATACATACAAATATTTACATGCAAATCACATGGCATGAAACACAATGAGACTCATTTGAGCAGAAACGGAAGCAACCTGCCAACAATTGCAAAAAACAAAAAAAAAAAAAAATGCCAAAAATATTAACAAATAAAATAAATAAAGAGAAAGTCAAAAGCAAATAATCGCAAAATTAAGCAACAATAAATTCGCATTGAAACTTTTATTGCAGCAATAATTTACATTACGAATATTTCAGTATCGTGCATGCTATTTTTATACACCCGCAACATGTTGCACAGAGTGTAATAGTTTTGTTCACGAAATGGTTGCTTGTAACATTTAAAACTACTTGAGTTAATTACACAGCTTTGTAGAAAACTGACAAGGATGGCGCGATGTGTTAAATTCCAAGTTTCGTACCTTGTATGAGCTGGAACTGGACTATTTAGAAAGTATTTAGAAATAATTAATTTATATACTTATAATTCCATAAATTATCGCTAAACGAAAAAATATATCATAAAGCCACAAATCAAGATATAAAACTATAGTTTGGTACAGCGAATCACAGTAGAGAGAGGCTCGAAAACATTTTGAAAATAGGCATAGCCTCCGTAAACATTCTTACAAATTATTAAAGTATTATCACCCAAATTTAATGAATGTATTTCAAGTCATAATATGCACAAATATCAACATTTGAAATCTGACCAAACATTTTTAAGCCCTCAGTTGCCAAGTATATCAAACCCAGTGCATATGACCGACTTTTTACGGAAGATATAGATAAATCTGTGAGACCTAGTATTCCAATAAACAGCGAATCTTTTTATGACAACAGCGTCTCCTTGTCTCAAAAATGCATAAAGTCAAGTTAAATCTTCCTCAAGCCTCCACATATAAAGATTTTTGTACTTCCAGTTGACTATATGCCACATATCTCAGTTATTATGTGAAACATTTTATGGAAAGTTTGCGATCATATGTTTTTGGTAATAGTACTACTGCGCCCAAAAAATAAGGTGAATTTATTTTGAAGATTCTTTATTTATTCTTCGAAATCAATTTCATCCCCTTCAAAGTAATCCCCTCTCGATGCAAAGCACTTTTGCCAACGGATTTTCCAATCTTCGAAACACTGGTTGTATGGCCTTCAGTTCCGTCTTCGCTGCGGCTTGAATCTCCTCTATCGTATAAAAACGGTATTCCCGGAGCGGTCTTTTGAGCTTGGTGCTCAGCCAGAAGTCGCACGGCGCCAGATCAGGTGAATACGGTGGTTTCGGAACGACATGGGTTGAGTTTTTGGCGAAATGATCACGAATTACGAGGGCAGTATGGGATGGTGCATTATCGTGGTGTAAAAACCATGAATTGTCTTTCCACAATTCCGGCCTTTTTAGGCGGATAGCGTTACGCAAACGACGCATAACGTTCAAATAATATTCCTTGTTGACTGTTTGACCGATTGGAGGGAATTCATAAGGCACAACATCACGATAATCGAAGAAAACAGTCAACGTGACCTTGACTTTTGAGCGACTTTGGCGCGATTTTTTTGGTCTCGGCTCCCTTTTGACACGATATTCGTTCGATTGATCAGTTGTTTCGGGGTCGTTAGCATAGATTCAAGTCTCATCGCCAGTTATAATGCATTTCATGACACCCTGGTAGTCGGAAAGCATCGTTTCACACACTTCAACGCGACGCCTTTTTTTCCAAAAAATTCAATATTTTCGGTACCAGTCGCTCTTCGTCTTCGACACGTTCACGGGCGGCTTGGAACTCACTATACCACTTGTAAAAATTTTTTTTAGACATAGCCTCATCACCAAAGGCTTTATGCACTATCCTCAACGTATCCGCAGCAGAAAGTTGATTCCTTAAACAAAATTTAATGCAAATTCTTTGCTCAACAAATTTCGACATCGCAAATAACGAAAAACTCACTTTTAGCAGCTCACAAAACGACACGTATCTCAAACACTAATTAAAATTTTGACATGAAATTTGACATAAATGTGACTGACAGTACTACCAACCTAAAAAAAAATAATTCTCTACATCCTTCGACGCGCGCAGTTTAAATTCAAATGTCACCTTGGACACAGTAGTATGTCGTGATGCCAAAAATTAGGAATATTTCTTGGAACTCCACACACTTAAATAAAGAAATTTCTATTACAAATAAATAAGAAAACATAATAATAAAATATCAAGGCAGAATTAAGTGAAGGTAGAATATTGGATTTCCATCGATGATAACAAAAAAAAAATTGGATGAACTGAGCAAAGATATTAACAAAAACCTCTGGGGACTTGGATATAAAATAGTAATAAAGAAACTCGGTGCTCGAGCGAGGCCGCCTGTCTTAACCGCTGCCGAAATGTGTTAGATCAAAAACGCACTCTTCCGCACACACAAAAAAAGGAGTAGTGATCCAGAACAAACTCCAACCGTTTTCGGAAAATCTCCCCGTTTACCCACGAAGAGCTGCAACTAGCCACTGGTAAGCTCAAGTCCACAAATCACTTCGCCTGGACGGGACCTCAGCAGAAATACTGAAAATAATAGCTGCAGAGCCACCGGCAGCACTATTGAAATTTTCACTGCTTCCTACTTCGAAGTCGGAACATCTCCTGAACCGTGAAAAAGCAACAGCTGGTGCTAATCAGATATATGCTTGACACATCGGGAAAGCTCTAAAGCCTACTTGAATCCAGACTCGAAGCGGCTATCAACGAAGCAGGAGGACTTTGCCATAGACAACACTGTTTTAGACTCGGTAGCTCAACTCTAGGAGCTACAAAATCTGTCATTGAAAGTATAGAGGCCGGACAGCATAAATGGCATAAATACAAAATAAGGGTTTAGCTTTCAAATTCTCGACTCCTCAGAGCTGTGGTGCGGAGCTATCTTACTGGATATCACAACAGAAAGCGGTCATGTCAATAGCAGCATAACGATCCATTAAGGCCGACTTCTGGAACATTGGCAAACGCTAAAACTCGGATGATGACGAACCACGTCCAGGACGGCCGTCAACTTCAACTGATGACCAACTCATCAATTAAATAAAGAAATTGCTACTTGGAAGTATCAGTAAAAACTATAGTTTTTTTATCGAAAAACGGCAATGCGTTAACGTCCTCGAGGAAATCGTTTTGAGTCAAGAGAGGTGATAACTCAGGTGTTCCAAAAATTCTTTCAGATTATTCAATAATCTTGAACATTGATCAATCAGGGACCCTATAGGAGGTTTGACAATTAAGTAATAAGACTGATTTTATTGCCGCGCTTGTGGTAAACCTGTGACTTTAAAATTCCCTTTCTTTTTTTTCGGCATTCCTCTCCTCTCCACTGATATATGTACCATCGCTCTAGCTTGTTTAGTTCACCTGCTGCGTCAAGTTGAGTAGAAGTGTGTTTGTAGTGCTCGTCACGAAAATGGAAAAACGAAATCAAGAGCAACGCGTCGCGATAAAATTTTGCCCCAGATTGGGCGAAACAGCTCCGGAAACGTACGCTAAAACTGTAAGAGTGTATGGTGATAGTGCTCTTAGTCGTGCCCAGGTGTTTCAATAGCACAATAAGTTTAAGGAGGGGCGTGAAAGCGTGGAAGACGAGGCGCGGAGTGGGAGACGCGAATGCGCAGCATGTTCGAAAAAAAAAACTGTGAATCAAGTCTACTATTGCCAAGTACCCGAAAGATTTCGAAAATGAGTCATCGCTCGTAACTGGATCCTTCATCACGACAATGCGCCGTACCACACCGCCCTCAGCGTGTCCCAGTATTTGACCTCTAAAGGGATCGCCGTGTTGCAACAGCCGCCTGATTCGCCCGACATGCCACCCTGTGACTTTGATTTGTTTCCTAAAACAAAATCGATGGTCAAAGGAACCCATTTTGAGTCGATTACGGACATCCAGGCGGCCATGACGAGAGTATTCGCGGACATTCCAGTCGAAGCGTTCCAGAAATATTACGAAGCATGGGAAACGCGATGGAATCGCTGTATAGCTGCCCAAGGGGACTACTTTGAAGGAGATGGCATAGTTGTAGAATAATTTTCAAACAAACGGTTTTTATGGAATCAGTCTCATTACTTAATTATCTTACCTCGTACATTAAGAAAATACAGTTTACTGAACGCAAACAGTTTACTACTACCATCTCATCTTTCGCTAATGCTATGGGAGCCCCGGTAGCCCATCAGCAAAATGCAAGAGTATCGGAAAGCTTGTCCATAATCAGAAATTAATGAGACGTGGTTGAGTTAATCAGCTTGCGTCTGCGACTAGGCAACCTTAAAAACAATGCTTTAGAGACTCTTGCAAGATGATATCGTAAAGTAGTAAAAAATATCAGGCTACACATTTTTCCAAATTTAGGTATGCTATTTTTACAGCAAAAGTATGCATCTCAAACCTTTGATTTGTATGCAGCGACTTTTTCCATATAATAGTTCATGTGGAATGACTTTATAACTATTTGCATAAGCAACAAGCTGCTACAGCAACAACATAAACGGTTGCAAGGATGTGCGGGCAAATTAAAAGGCAACGACGAACCGAAGCAATAGATAAGGTCAAAATAAATCAAAACAAGTAAATAAAATATTATTTAGGAATTAAATAAAAAAGGTTATATTTTTCCGCTTTCCACCGTTTGTGTTTAGGGCAATGCGTTGCGTAGCAAAGCAAAGTGAAATGGAGCGAGCGATGCATACAACGCAAGACGCAGATGAAGTGTACACAGTGCGCGGAGGTGGGGGGCGATTCGAAGCGCAGCTGCTTAGCTGTGCACACGCTTGAGCAAATGTCAACAACTCTGTCAATGCGTTTAAGGTAAATAATGTTATTGTTGTTGTTGCAGGCGCTGTGTACTTGCATTTTGCTGTGTTGCTGTGTTGCTTGAATGCTTTGTTGTTGCTGTGAGCGGTTTGCATGCAGTAATGATGTTATGTCCCTGAGGTTTTCGAGGGTGTTGCTGCTCTTCAACTTAAAACTCATTTGGTTGTCAGCGTTGCTTTGGTGTTTCGCTTCCAAACAAGTTGTAATCTTTATAATATTTCTGCTCAGCTATTATTTTTGCTTCGTTCTGCGTGAATTAATGTACCGTTATGCATGTTTATATAAAAATTATGTAATAAATCAAGCGGAAAAAGTACTAGGGTTGGGAAATGTTTTGAATAAAAATCAGTTGGGGGGAAGATATGGAGTGGAAAGCTAAAAGGGAGAAGAATATCTACAGTCATTGGGTTTTGATCAGGCGAGTGTGATTTTGAATGTATCCTTTTTAAAGTTAGATTTCTCTATATATGAAAAATATTTTTCATAAAAAGTGATCGCGGTATGGTAGGTGCTGTCAAACTTCTTCTTCTTCTTTACTGGCGTAGACACCGCTTACGCGGTTTTAGCCGAGTTAACAACCGCGCACCAATCGTTTCTTCTTTTCGCAATTTTACGCCAATTCGAGATACCAAGTGCAGCCAGGTCCTTCTCCACCTGGTCTTTCCACTGCTTCCCCCGGCGGGTAATGAGTCGAATACTTTCAGAGCCGGAGTGTTTTCATCCATTCGGAAGACATGACCTAACCATCGTCACCGCTGTCTCTTAATTATCTGAACTAAATCAATGGCGTCGTATATCATCGTTCCATCGACTGCTACACTCATCGCAACGGACTATAAATCCTCCGCAAAACCTTCCTCTCGAACATTTCGAGGTCGATTCATCAGATGATGTCACTGTCCATGCCTCCGCAGTATATAATAGCAGGATGGGAATGATGAGTGATTTATAGAGTTTGGTTTTTGTTCGTCGAGAGAGAACATTACTTCTGAATTGCCTACTCAGAAAAGTCAAGAGTTGATCAGTTTTGGGCCTTAGCAATGCCAGATTGTGTACTTCTTGAGAACTAGTCATCCTACAGGCTGCAATTTCAACAGGTTCTGCGGCTTTATTATCCATACCTCTTCCAGTATTTCATTGCGTTAGGCCCCCAAATATTTGAAGAGTTGCCTGGTTAGTGCGGTTTAAGTGCACAAGAGTTGCTTTGGTGTCTTCCTATTGACATGTCCTGCAGCCGTCTTGATGTGTCAGTCTCATTCTGTAAGCGTGAGTAATCTATACCTGTTCCCACAGTCCTTTCTAATAAGTGTGAGCAGGAGTTCTGTTTTCAATTTAGCATCCCGATAGATTATTTGAGATGAATTTGAATATTATTTACTATGCTCTTATCCAGATTTTCGTGACATTGCTTACGTATAACAATGTCGGTCACATTATCAGATAACAGCCGTACACCACTCTTAGCAATCGTGCACTATCTCATTGCCATCGATTCCTTTGAGACCTGGTACCCAGTAGAAAAATAGTCGTGTTTTCCTGGAGATACTCTCTACTGCTGCATTGATTCCCAATATTTCCTGATGTATTAGAGGCTAACGATATTTTTCTATTTTATTCTGAACCCAATTCAAAAGTGAGCTCATGTAGTCTGTGTTTGCCAAACAGCTATCATTCTATTATTTCTGGTTGGTCTATTGAACGTAAATTAACAATTCTAACTTTCTGCATAACTGCATCGCAGAGGCTACTCGTGGCTTTTTTTCTGCTCGCATACCCAAGAATAGGTGAAAGCTATTAGAGAAAGTTGAAAGAAGAGTTTTCTGTAAGGAGCTCTCCCTCAATCTTAACTTTACACTACCGGACCACTGTAGTGACGGCTTTTAAGGTAAGTGAACTGCTACGAAGTGCATCCTCTTTAAAGTATGTGAACATTCAATCCGACAGCTGAGTAGCAATACTATTGCTGACTTTGCGCTCAAAGCTAGTCAAGGAGTGTCTATCCCTCACTAGAAATTGTATCAAGTTATTTCATAATCAGACTTGTTGCGTAAATCCTTTTGACCTAGAGTAGAATGCAGGAGAACTGTTGAACCACTTGTCTTTAACAAATTTCATTTCGCATTTCATATCGTAGAAGTACTTACCGGACATTGTCCAATATCACATGAATGGTAAAAAATCCATTTTCCAGCCTTTGCACGACCGAGGTTAAGGCACCCCGGCTTACCTTCGGTGAACGGGGAGACGTAACAAAAAATGACATTAGTCCGTTTCAACAAATTTGTGATAGGCTCAAAGCGCTTTGTCGATTTGTAGGGGTCTTGGGACCTACAATAGGAGTTTTTGAATCTAGGGGCGCTTGGTGGCGAAAAAGAGCTTTGAACAAGGAGCCAACATTAAATTTTGTGGTGATGATTGCCTATCTCGTAGCAGAGTGCCTGTATTAAATAGGATTTTTTTTGGTAATATTGCGGACCGGGGATCAAAGCTGTCCAAGTGAGATCCCTGTTAGGATCGACTTCTTAACCTAACCTAAGCTGTAGTTCCGAGACTTGTTGTTCCTTTTCATTGGTGTACTTTTTTTTACGTGGCGGTCCCAAACCCAGCGCACAACCCTACGGAGGGGATGTTTCGCCTTCTCACTTTAGCTCGCCTTCAAACGGATGTTCTTAGGCTACTTAGAGGATACTTGGTCAAAGACGGGAAGTCGTGAGCTGCTTGAGTCATATGTAAAATAATCGTTTCTGGCTACTCCCAAGTGAATGGCGATCAGAGAACTTTCCTCACTTGCGTGAACTTCTATACATGACTCCATGCTCCTGCTGTTGTTAACTCGGCTATAATCGCGTAAGCGGTGTCTACGTCAGTAAAGAAGAGGAAGAAGAAGCTGTAGTTGTTCGTTCTAAGATAATAGATATTTGTTATTCTAATAACAAAAGCTATTTTAGCAAGGGATTTGTGGATTCTGTACGTCAGTTAAACAGCTGATGTTGTCAAAATCAGTAAGAGCGAACTAACGGTACTGCAATTTGAGAGAGAAGAGGAGAGAACTTGACGGTTTGATATTTGAAAGTTTAGAGAAGTAACTCACACAAAATTAAGAAAATTAACAGACATTTAAACTATTAAAACTTTGCTTGAGTTAGTCCCCTCTTTTTCTTTCTCAAATTTATCTTCATCCTTTTAATCAGACTACATTATACTTGCATGCCTTTCGGCCTGCGTTTGACAATTTTCTTCACATTTCCACTTGTCGTAAAATTTTTCGCAACCGCTCCTATAGTGCTCGCATTAGATATGGACCATGTCTGATGTAAGGAAAAAACGAAAAAGTCGAAAAAGGAAAAGGCCATAACAAAGGATATTGTAATAACAAACAACCCAAGGGGTTGTGACAGTGGCCAAACTAGCAACAGCAACAAAAACAATTGGCACTGGCGTATACAAAAATAACGCAGCAACAACAACAACAACAACAACAACAAGAATAACATAAAGCCTGGCTCGTGAAAAACTGACAAAAAAAGGAGAGTAAATGCCAAGAAGCAAACAGGCAAACCAATGTTGGCCAGAAAATGGGCTAAGAAATTGTGTGTCATAAAAAATTTGTGCAAAATGAAATTTGTGTGAATTCGTTGAATTTCTTGCTATACCGGAAATGGGTTTTCAGTTCAACAACAACAAATTGACTTTCCTGTTTTCTAGGTTGACGCGCTGTTGTTGTTAGGTTTGCCTGCTTTTTTCCTATACATAGTTGTTGTTTTTTTTTTTTTTGTTATTGCTGCTTGCTACTATTCCTCTGGGTGTTCATCTGCCATTTTCTTGCGGCGCTGTTGAGCGTGTACCCTTGGTACCGTTGTATTGTGCAGTTGCTGGTCTTTTGGTTATTGGTTAGGTTGCGGCTGTCCATTTTCAGGGTGATTGGACGGGCGGAAATGTCGCGTTAGCCGACTGTGTGTACAGCGTAACGGTACAACAATAGAAAAGGCCAACGGAGTAACAAAAGTGAACTGAACTGATTGCGTTTGAGGCAATTTTTGTGCACAAACAAATTATGGAAAATCTGTTAAATTTCATGGGTGAAGCATAATTGAAAGCGGAATGCTGGAATATTGGCGGTTGCCTTTGGTTTAATGCTTCTCTGAACTTACATATACTCGCATATGTACAAATTCTCTAGAACACGGTTGCATAAATTCAATTATGCAACATTCAGCTGTGTGCTATAAATAGTAAAGACGATACTTTCAGTTTTATAGCAACAACTATGAGGTGAAATTTTTGTCTCTTGAAAGGAAATTGGATCAGCAACTTCCTCTATAAAATTAATATTTTTATTCAAAATTATCCAGAAGGAGTTTTTATAATTCTCTAGTGAATATAAGAAGTCATCAATTCCTCATTTATTTGCTCCCTATCTTTGTTCTTACTTATCAAAAACTTTACATCTAAAAGCAACCTCAAAGTTAGTGGTTTGAATTTGATACTAAATAGTTTGCGATCACCTCATTAAAGTTATCATTTTGAAGACTTAGATGCGAAATAACTGCAAGCAATTACAATACAAATTTCATTTTTTTTTAAATAAATAATATTTTTTTTTTGTAATTTGAGATTTGGCCATCCTAGTGTTCTAATCTAGCAACTAAAATCTTTAACCTAAAGTTTTAGGTTTTCGACGTTTTAACATAAGAGCGATTTTTGTGTTGTTTACAGTAACTTAAAATATTCATCTGTGGCAAAAAACGAAATGAAGTCTCGAACATTTCGGGCGATTATTTTTTACAACTTTCGTGTTGGATTAACTCAGCAACAGTTCAGGGATGAACTTAAATTTCTTCTTGTCGATGAAGCTCTATCAACAGCCAATGTCCATCGATTGTATGGTGAACTGTAAATTTTGTGTGGTATGCAACCATTTGAGGGATGCCGAAGTGCGAGAGTATGAAATTTTGACAAGCTGGCTGACTCGTAAATTATACGAAAAGATGCGGCGACTAACAGAAGGACGAATTCATGTGCGACTATTGGAATTTAAGTATGTTCTGCCTAATCCAAAAACCGAGAAACCCCAGAATATGCGCCAACTACCGAGGGATAAGCCTCCGCAATATCGCACATAAGGTTATATCGAACGCATTGTGTGAAGGATTAAAGCCCAGCGTCAACAAACTGTTTGGACCTTATCAGTGTGACCATAAGCCACGAAGAGAAGATTCCTTCAAGCCGTTATGCCGAAATATAAAGAGCCAAACTGGTATTTTAACTATGAAAAGCAAATGTACTGTGTTCGGTTCGCCACTTTCTAACGATTTGCGACAAAAAGCTAAGACCTCTGATATAGCAGAAGCTTCTTTAACAAGTAAAATAAATAAGTTAGCTTCAGGGCTCAGCTTTTATAAGCATTTTTAAAAATAAGACTACAAAACAAGAGCTGCTTCGAATTGAGTTCCCAAGGTCAGTGTCTTTCTAACCCAAACTTTGTTTATTTAATGAGTTTTAAAAGTAATGAAAAGTAAACTTTAATATTTTAGTTTCAAAAGAAGATTGGAATCTCTCGGAACAATTTTCCACCTCTGACATAACTAATTCGAGCTCCCATGTTCTTGGCGTCAAGAAAATTAGAGGGAATACTACTGTGCCCAAAACATAAGAGACATTGTATTTATTTTGAAAATTCTTTATTTATTCTTCCAAATCAATTTCATCCCCTTCAAAGTAATACCCTCCCGATGCAATGCACTTATGCCAACGGACTTTCCAATCTTCGAAACACTGGTTGTAGACACTTTCCGGGATGGCCTTCAGTTCCGTCTTCGCTGCGGCTTGAATCTCCTCTATCGTATAAAAACGGTGTTCCCGGAGCGGTCTTTTGAGCTTGGTGAACAGCCGGAAGTCGCACGGCGCCAGATCAGGTGAATACGGTGGTTGCGGAACGATATGGGTTGAATTTTTGGCGAAATGATCACGAATTACGAGGGCAGTATGGGATGGTGCATTATCGTGGTGTAAAACCCAGGAATTGTCTTTCCACAATTCCGGCCTTTTTAGGCGGATAGCGTTACGCAAACAACGCATAACGTTCAAATAATTTTCCTTGTTGACTGTTGACCGGTTGGAAGGAATTCATAATGCACAACACCACGATAATCGAAGAAAACAGTCAACACGACCTTGATTTTTGAGCGACTTTGGCGCGATTTTTTTGGTCTCGGCTCCCTTTTGACACGATATTCGTTCGATTGATCAGTTGTTTCGGGGTCGTTAGCATAGATTCAAGTCTCATCGCCAGTTATAATGCATTTCATGACACCCTGGTAGTCGGAAAGCATCGTTTCACACACTTCAACGCGACGCCTTTTTTCCCAAAAATTCAATGTTTTCGGTACCAGTCGAGATTTGACGCCCTTGAGGCCCGAAACATCCTTTAGAATGGTATTGGCTGAGCCTTTCGATATGCCAACTTCATCAGCAAGATCTCTAATTGCTAATCGACGGTTTTTCAACACCAAATCTTTGATTTGTTGAACGTGAGCTTCGTCGGTTCGTCTTCGACACGTTCACGGCCGGCTAGGAACCCACTATACCACTTGTAAACATTTTTTTTAGGCATAGCCTCATCACCAAAGGCTTTCTGCACCATCCTCAACGTATCCGCAGCAGAAAATTGATTCCCTAACCAAAATTTAATGCAAATTCTTTGCTCAACAAATTTCGACATCGCAAAAAACGAAAAACTCACTTTTAGCAGCTCACAAAACGACACGTATCTCAAGCACCAATGAAAATGTTGACATGAAATTTGACATAAATGTGACTGACAGTACTACCAACCTAAAAAAAAAAAATAATTCTCCAAATCCTTCGACGTGCGTAGTTTAAATTCAAATGTCACCTTATTTTTTGGACACAGTAGTACTTCGGTATATTTCGGTCGATGCAGACTGTCCACATTAGAACATAATTTTCATCAAAATAGGGTTTCAAAATTTGGCTTGGCGCAGGTTTTTTTTGGATATAATCCATAATTTCCTAAACTTTCCTAAATATTAAGCACAAATATCTATCATTTAAAGTGTGATAGTTATTTGTGCTAAATTGAACCCAGGCATCCTCAGACAATATTCTAGCTAACTGTAATCAGTTCATGCAATGCTAAGCCCTTGAAAGTCACTCATTTAACCATCTCGACCTAGAGATACAAAATTTGAGTTTATTCTGAGTATAAAAGAGAGGCCAAAAATATTTAATTTTTAACTTAACTGTTATTTATTTGGACCCTTCTGCGCCACTTAATTATTTCGCAGTCACTTATTACAAGCACTCGCACATCACCGAATAGTTTTATTTTCTGCCGCTGCTCAACACTAGCTGCTGCTGAACTCTTCGAAAACTTGTGCACACTGAAACATAAAGTATATACGTACATATATATTATAATAATGCGCATATTACTATTAATTTACATAACTTTATGAGTGTTAGCACACGTGTCCTTCTCATTAAATAAACTCGTACGTCGCTGCAGTTGAAGGATCTCAAGCTTAAGCTCATTTAGTGTGTGAAAGTAACACATTTGCAAGTTCATCTCGTTCTGTTGTCCTTGACGTTGCCGAATCCTCAAGGAGTTGAGTTGACCTATTCGTGCAGTGAAGCGTGTAGCAACAAGATCTTTGAATTTTCTACGAATGCGAACCACTGAGCTGGTGTAGGCAGCTGCCACAAATTTTCATTTGTAAGGTTAGTGTGATTATTGGTGTCTGTAAAATAACCCAATGAGAGGTCCTTCTTAAATATTTAGGAGGTGATTAAATAACTTTTCTCAACACTGTTAGTCCGATCCGTCACTCCAATCTTATTACATATTTCCTTTACGGGAAAGCATACAAAGTATGTTAATTATATAAAACTATTTTGAAGTTAGTCTGAATATGTCTAATGTTGTTAATCAGCTTTGGAATTTCTAATCTGGTTTAGTCAATATCTAAATACATTGGCAATTATGCTTGTTTACATACCGATTTGCCAGAAATGGGCCTCACCACTGAACAAAATTTGCCTCGAAAATGGCGGAACTCATTCCATACGTCAGTCTGAATCGACTCTCCACGGTTTTCGTGTACACTCTCAGCTAGGCCTGCTATATTTTCTTCACTGCGCGCTGAACGTGGCCTACTTGGTCGAATTCCAATTCAATTTGCTCAACCAAAATGTATGGTATATTATAAATTCCTGACTTTAACTCTTGTTTATTACATTTAAAAACCTATAAACTACTCAAACCAGTAGCGTTCTTCTTTTTCTACATGCTCGTGGAACGGTAGTGCCAAAATTCAAAGTCCAACTGGGTGCTTGTTAATACATTTTTGTATATGTAGTATGTGTACAAATTGAAGGTAGATTTCTCAAACTTCAAATTTTCAGGCGCTCACAGAGGTCGTATTTCAGGGAAAGCAATAGAACTGAATTTCTTATGGTGCGACTTCGGAGCGTGTGCGCACCGACTGGATTCAGTAGAGGGCATTCCTAGCTAACGAACGGGTGGTCAGTTGTCGCCGAGCACCTGGAGAGTCAAAACAAACATTTTCGCGCGACTTGTTTGTGTGAGTGTAGAGATACGCGATTAAATTCTGTGTGAAACCTAGTAAATCAGCCCAGCACCAGGCCTTTTTTGAGAGCCGGGTATATGTCGCTGATGAAGACCGTGCTGGGAGACCTTTGACTTCAACAAACAACAACAATGTGACTCATGTGCGCAAAGATTTGAATTAAGACCGTAGTCCAAGTATTCGCTTAATTGGCCAGATGTTAATTTTATCAAAATCTGTGATTCATGATATTGTGACGGAGCACTTGAACCAAACCAAAGGTGTTCACTGACGACTGCCTTTCTTGTGAACAGCTACCTAACCAAGGCTGGCATCCCAATGCTTCCGCAGCCGCCCTGCAGCCCAGATGTTGGAACCGCTAGGTACCGGATATATGAACCCGAGTATCTATTGGTGACTATTCATCGAAAATATTGGCGAATGTTTGAGATATACAATTGAAATTGATTGATATCCTTTTCCTGGTAATGGTAATGATAACATATAGTTTCCGACCTATTACTAAATCAGTGTACCTATTTAAGAGGACGTTTACTTTGTCAGCCACCACACTGGCACCAAAATAAGCCATTTATTGTCAAATCTCTACCAGAGTTGGAGGACGAGAAGTAGCGATTGCAGGATCACAACTAAGTAACCGCGACAAATTCGACTTCTTCCATTGAACTGCAGCGGACTACCGAGCAAGATCGCCGAGATTGTTGAGCTTATGTGCGTTGAGTAATCAAGCCTAATAGCTTATCTGTGTACAAAAAAAGGAGTGAATTGGGTCAGTACTTCTCTGATCCCAATATACTTAAATGCATATTTCGGCCGATATGTGGGTTATCTCAATGAAAATGAGACTGCATGCTTTGTTGCTAGCTGTGTGGCTTTGTGCTTTAAATAGATTAAATTGAGCGAAAACTTGACCTAACCCCCATATAACTAATATCAGGATTTTCGAACATCCGGCTGTATTTACTCCACATAATTAGTAATTGAGGCACTTTATGAAACCCAGAGAACATGTTTTTAGTATCTAGTATGTTAATAGTATGTGATATTGGCGAAAAGAGCTAAAATCGGTTGGTACTACAGTCGATACTTAATATAAATCTTCACCAGTACTTGAAGAAATTTCCCGGTCTTTCATCTTTGCTGGTTGTTAGAGTATAAAATGTACGGTTACGCCCGAACTTAGTCCTTCCTTACTTTTTTCTTGTGTTTTTTTTTTGTTGTAATCATGAGTCGGACCCAGTTGTGTTTATGTTTAGTCCGATGGTGTTATTTCGAAAACCTTCTTCGCTATTATCTATTCTAATACAGTTGTCATCATAGCTTTCTTTTCTTGTCACTTCAGATACTGCTGAGTCATTATTTTAATTTGCTCAACCATAATGACACGGTTATAAAGTTTAAGTGGGAATTCTCTGCGGTCAATTTGAAAACAACTATGAAGCCTCTTAGATCTTTCATCTAATATTTGCTATTTATTGGACTTAAAGACATTCAATCGTTACGACAGTACTTTAGTTTTCTAAAAGCGGAACTTTATTGGTAGGAAACCGTTAGTGCTCGTCAGAGGTAACTTGAATCTTAACTTAACACCAGCTACGAGCTGCTGATACTATAATTTCAGCGTGTAGATCCCTTAAAAATTAGAACAGTTAATGTTTTTTGTCGTTTGGTTTCGGTAACTAAAGAAATTTATGAGATCTGTACTTGTCGAATAGAAATTAAAGAGTTATCACGACCGTTCTAGCCTTCTACTCTTCAATGTACTCGCTATAAGTGATAAGTTGATCAATCTTGTAGTAATCAGAATGACCTGTAACCAAGCGAAATTTTATATTTATATGCTTAGAAGTTTAGAAACAAAGTTCTCAGCTTTTGGAAATTAGCAAAACAAAAAAATTTAAGATCCTTGATTTTTTATTTTTAGAAAATACCTGCATTACTTCGAGATCTGCAGAGAAGCCTTTGAATGAAGCTTGCCTAAGGTGGAAAACCATTTCTGAGAAATATTTTGAAACACCTTTTTATACCTTAAACTTTAAAAATTTTCAATGGATAATTGGTTGTGCCTGAAGTCGGTCCTGCCAAGTAAGTTGTTCTTTGAAAAGTGATTTTGGCTGATTATGATTAAAGACCCTTGCATTTGATGGTCATAAGGGACAATATCTTATTAAGTATGCTTCCGAAGATAGTCTTCAGAAGATGGGTGAGATTAGGTTAAGGAAATCAGCAGATTTTTCGTTGTCCGTGCCCAGAACTCTGTGATATGGATCAAGCAGGCCGTCGCATATCGTCAAAAACACATAGAGGTTGGCAAAAATTTATTGAGGCGGGGTAAAAGTATGGTATAGCAACTGAGGTGCTTCAACCTTAGTCTGGTGAAAGCTGGACAGTGGAGGAGAAAGTACTAGATATTTCCACCTCATATTTTTCTTTTTTCCAAAATCTTTAGCCTCTACGCGTGACTGACAATGAGACAGTTCTCAGTTAAGACGCCTATCATAGCGGGTACTAGAACCATGCTATGAGCTAGCAGTTCAATTAACCTTTTACGTTCCACTCTAGGCCAGAAGGCTTTCGCTATCCAATAAATGGTTATTTGGGAAATTTGATATTCAGGCACAGCATTGAATTACAGCCAGATTTTTTACTGGAAAAAAATAAAAGAATTTCTCAAGAAAAAAATTCTCTTACAAAGAGCTCTCTTGAAAGCATGGTTAATGAAACTCGTAATTGATTTTGCAAAGAATCTTTGCTACAATAGTTTTCGTCGTGAATATAGAATTATAATTTTGCATAACAATCAAATTATCCGACAAGCAAAGTGTAAAATGTAGCGCTTGCGCTTTTGTTAGTACTTAAGCAGAAAAAGTAGCAGGAAAAAAATAAATCCTAACAACAGCAATAAAGTTGTATATGCCTTCGAAATTTCGTCACCGAAATATTTTACGGAAATTTCATTGTAACAAATACTGGCTGCGAGCTGAACTACTGGTATAGTCATGCACCACTCGTTCCGCGCGCACATGTTCCGACGGTAAATGGAAGAAGAAGAGCCGGAGAGCGTAGCAAAACTGCTTGAGATGCTTTGGAAATAGTTTTCACTGTTGCTTTTGCTGCTTACGAAATTACTCGACTCTATATTTTGTAGTTTTATTTTTATTTTTAGTTCTTCTTGCATTGTTCCAAAAATGTGGATATGAGGCGATTTTACAGGCATGCCTGAGCCATAAATATGCAGGTAAATTTTGAATGGGGAGCGAGGGAGTGCATGAAAGTAATAGTACGTGCGGAGCTTACCGGCTTTTGTTGCCTAAAACTGAATGTAGAAGCGCACAGTATGTATATGTTGTGTTGGGTTCCTGTAGGAAAGTCAATTAGATTTGAATAAGGAGAGGCTCTAAGTTTAAGTATCCGATGTAGTTGTTAGTCTGAACTGGTACTATATTTTAATTTACCTCTCTTTGATTTAACCTTAAGTCATTTATTCACAATTATGCTAATTTTTCAGTATACGAAAGTATCGCGCGGCAAATGTGATCTGTGAGATCTCTGGTAACTCAACATATCCATATTTGATATTTCACTAAACGTTCCGAGTCCCAAACTATATTGTCAGTACCTCCTCACAAAAGTTAGCATTGCTCCTCACTTTTACATCGAGAAGGTCAAACATAACCTAATCTCCATTAGCACAGAAAGCTGTTGTTATAATTCAGGGATCAATGAAGTACTTTACTTTACGTCTCTGGAATCTTTTTGGTATTACTTTTTTAGAACTACCTGAAACGTGACTTTTTATTTATCATACATATATTTAAATACATAGCTTTGTTTCTTCATTTCACCGAAAGTTTTGACAGACATGAGCAACTTTTTAAAATAGTTTGAATGGATTAATAAAAAAAAAAAATATGTTTTTATACTTTGAATACTTCCCTTATATCTATACCCTTAACTTGGATCATGTGATCACTGCTCTTAAGAGAATTGAAAAGTGTTCAATTTGGAAGAATCAGGGTTTCTTATATCTCATTCCTCCGCTATTAGTTTAGCATAATCTAAGTGATCTTAAAATCATCTTTCTATCGTGATGTTTTGTTCCAAGGCCTAAATCGAAGCGGTATTTTCCGCATAGACTTTAGACTTTACATATCCCCACAGGAAAAAGTCAAACAGTGTGTTTTCTTGTTGAAACCAAATGACGCCGAGATCGCGAGCTTCAATTCCAGTCATCAAATAAACGGTTATCATGGCGCAATAAGGGTCGCCATTGAGGGTTACGTTCTCACTGGCAACATTTTTGTTGAAATATACACGTAACCAAACCAAACCGTTGTTTTTTCTGGATGAAATGTTGTATCTCTTCATGTTGTTCTTCATCCCAAATGTGGAAATTTTACTTCTTTACTTACTCATGGAGGCAGAAATGGGTCTCATCGCTGAACAAAATTTGGCTCGGACGCGTCCGATCTTCAAGGATCTTTTCCAGAGCTCATAGAGCGCAGCTATGTTGCTTGGAAAGGTCGTACAGCTTCAGTTCTTGCGCAAGCTGTATTTTTTACGCTTTCAAGATGTCGACGCGATGCGCCAAGTCGTTCCATACGCCAGTCCGACTTCGTGCAAACGGCACCGAATCGACTCTCCACGGTCCTCGTGTACACCCTCAGCTATGGCTATTATATTTTTATGGCGAGCTCTATGAGAGAAACGTAGATGTATGCTTTGATTTTTTTCCCACTAGGATGGCGCTCTGTGCGCTTGTGTGCGCATTGCATTCTCCAACGGGACATGAGCATACAAAATAACAACAATTTAATCCGTACATGCCAAAGCTTGTACTATAAATGCCAGTTGAATGATAGGAGATGGCAAAAATGATGACTACAAGCAGAGCTATGGAGCTATAGAGCTGTAGTGTCGGTGGTGCATGGAGCGTGGCGAAGAAACAAAGCAGCAAATATTTCAATGGGCATATTTAAAGTGCATTTTCGCCCTTCAAACACTTTATTGCTGTATATGCTCGTGGTAGTACGTCGTGAAGGTAAACCGAGCCATAAGCACTGGCTACACATAATGGCAGATATGAACGCAGGCACTCACACTGAGTGGGCGAGTGTACATACGTGGGTGGGTACGTGTGTGCGTGATTGAGTGAATGGGTTAGTGAATGTGTTGTGAAATATCTCTATGACCGAATGACAAGGTGTTTGCCCAAAAACTATACACTTTGCCAAGTCACAACTTCTTTATAGCCAAGAATGTAAGGTGTGTGTGGGTGTGTTAGTGTGTTGCCTTATGGGTGTGGGTGTGTACGCGTGTGTCCGACAAATTCTTAGGGGGAACATTTAGTAGTGTATTTGTCGTAGTAAAAGGACATTGTGTGAATGGCAAAGGACATTTCGGTTGCTCTAAACAAGTTACCGTACAGCTGGCTGGCTGGCAGTAGGTGTCGATGCGATGAAAATTGAGGGGCTCTCTTAAGTGTGGGTGAATAAAATACTTTCATCAATATTTGTTGCTAGTTTATGTCAGTGCAAACTGTAACATATAGAGTACAAATGGTACAAATGGAAAATATAAAAAAATTTGAACTGGAATTAAATAGTTTAGGATTTGTGGAATTTTGTAGGCACAGAAACTCCGATGCAGCATACCAGTTTGGATTGCAAAAATTTAGAAAAATACAATCTATGTATTAATCTGACTATTTAAAATTTCGAGTGTAGTTGAATAAGTCGGCGAATTCGATTTTTTACTATTTTAGAAAAGAAGGATGAAAATGACAATTCTTCTATTTTTATAGCGCGTCGGTATTATAAACTAATTTCCTATCATTCTTGCTCATTAAAAAGCAATGCCTGAAATATGGAAAAATGGAGGGAAAAATTTGCAAAATTTGAAATTGAAGAAGAAGAAAGTGTCTTCCTTCTTTGCCGGTGGATCCAAGTTGTAAAATTTGATTTACTCAAATGCTTTACAATAGAGAAATCAAATATAATTAAGATAATAGAACAGGACTTAGCAGAAGTAGGATTCTTAATATGTCGCTCTTCTCATGTCTTTCGGTACCTAATATGAGGATTTCATGATGAATTTTTAAGACTTCTGAAATGTATAACTTCTCTTGATAATATGGTGGCTTAGTATTAGATTGGATACAATTTATGGTCATCTTAATAGTCCTGTCAGATCATAAATTGAGCGTCTAGTCACAAAACTTGAATCCAAAAGCACAGTATAAAATGTTCCTGTCTAGTGGTACTAAGATGTGACCGTAGTGTCGAGAATATTGCTGCCGCTGCTGCATAAATTGACTCAAATCAATCTCTCATACGTCGTTCTCAAGCGTTGGGCATCTTTGTGACGTCGTTGTGGCGATTTTTGCGATCTCGATCTTGGCCTACATCCTTACAAGATCAAATTGACGCAAGAACTGAAGTCGCTTGACCACCGGAATCGTCGTATGTTCGTGAACTGGGCTGAGCAAAAATTTGAAAATGATCCGAATTTTTGAAAAATTTCCTTCCAATAGTTTCGTTTACATAAATACTAAAAGTAAATGAAATTGGTTTATACCTTCTCTAGGTCTCCGCAGACCTCTTTACTGTGTGATGTTTTGAAAAAAGTGACTTAAAAACACGTAGCTGAACGATTTTCTTTGTTGATGACAAGACCATGGATCCTGACTTCAACGCGATTTTAATAAAAATGATTGTGCTTTTACCCCAGAACCGCAGCATCGTGTTTTGATATACTGAAAGTGGATAATTTTTGTTCTGCTAAGTTCGAAGAATGTATAGTATTCAAAAAAACCGCCTTCAAATAATTTTGAAAAATGATATCGATATTTCAGTTTTTGGCAGGATGCGATATAAGTCCAGGTTCGTTTTGATTACTTAGACCTATCTCTCATAAAAACGAAACAAACCCCAGTGGTCATCGCTGTTGGATTGCTCCATGTTCTCCCAAAAATAACAACGCTAGAGGACAGGTGCTTTCGATCCAGAAAATTGCAAAACTAAGCTTGGCTTTAAGTGTTCCAATATTTTTCATCTGAAGTACTTATTATGGGATAGAGGTTCCACTGAATCGAATGTCAAAATGTTGATTTAGTGTTAAGATCCAGATAAGAGAATATAATGCGCTTCCTTGGGATGTATCCCATTGGACAAATTTTTACATCGTCGTGGTTCTTAGCTTAGAAATTATTGATCTGCTCATGACTGCCTCGTACATTACTTTGACATTCTTCCGAGGGAATATATAGTTTACTTGCAGCGTCTCTTTAAGAATAGTTACTAATCACATTTTATTTAGCTCTGGTGCTGTTGTAACTGAGCCGGGAATAAATCATCAGATCCTACTGGAATGTAACCTGTCTCTACTGCTTTATCTTGAGTGTATTCAACCGTATGGTTTTCAGAGTTAGTGACTAACCACTAGCAGGCTTTTGGGATGCTCACTGGATATTGTCCAGCTGTGATCTAATTTCTGAAGTTATACATTGTTACGTACCGGTTATTATTTTCCTGCTATTATTTTCCTAAGCCAAGACGCTTCTGCCGTAGTTTTGTTATCTTAACAAAAATACTTCCAGGATTTTCTTTTTACTTTTCTTATCGCTCTTAAAGTCGTACATACTTTAGGAGTTTGTAGTAACTATCCCAACCTCTGTATTTTTCCGGGAGCGCACCTTAGCGTTCTAATACTTCCTCTACTACGTGTTACTGTACAAGCCACATCTAATGCTTTTCGGCAAGATTCCGTTAACGAGGATGTCACGGATCTCCTTGTTCTTAGCTTGGAATGACGGATCATAGGAATCATCCAGACAAGAATTCATTTTCTGCTGCATTTCTGATTTCGATTGCGATGACTTCGCTCGTTCTTTTTGTAAGCGCTGTGTAGTCAAAGGATAGTTGATCCGTAGTCTTCGCCGCAGAATCGATAGTTTTCCCAGCCCCTCAGTCTACAATTCACTTCAATATCGCCAGATGTAGTTATAAATTTTTTTTTGGCTAACATCCCTGAGCCTTGTTAGTTTTAATTCTCTCAAGAAAAGCTTGTCGCAATCCAACCAAACGATCAACCTTTCAATTTTTCCTTTCTTTGGAGGATCATTCTTGGTCATTTGTGGATGCAGTACAAAATTGTCGCCATAATTAGTTATAAGAGAAGACGATGCCATTCTACGGTTTTAAATATCAGAGACTTTTTAGTTTACCGCCTCCTTCGCTTACTTTGCCTTTAAGGGTATATAGTAATTGTTGCTATTTTTTGGATATTATGAAATTATTTGCTCGAAACTGCTAACAAATTCAAACTAAAGTCCTTTGGATCCACCAAAAGTGGTTACGTAGTCGAAGTCGAAACCAAATCACTCAGACATATCAAACAGCCTCGTCTACAATTTTTAATTTTGCCAAAGATGCTTACAAGCGCTATATTCTTATACACATCCTCGGCTATATAACAAAATATATGTGGAAATATCAGTGGGGCGTTGTCAACACTAAATATGCCGGGCATAATTGCACGTGAGTGCCGCTGCTCCACCTTTACTATGGCACACGTACTTTATGTTTGTAGGGGCTTATCTGTGCGACGTGGAAAATTCATTACAACAAAATGCGAGAAAAAAAGTGCCACGCGCATATTAAACTGTCACTGTGCACATACACACGCTCACACACACACCTGAGCCAAGTGAGCTCACCTATGAGAGCCTTTAATCCTTTTATATCAGCTTTCAGACGCTCGACGTAGTGCTCATGCCTTTGACATACATACACACATGGATGCTTGTGCTTTCTTGCTTTGTCTTTTCACATAAATTGCCTTATCCATTGCCGTTATTCTGGAGAAAGCGCAATTATATTTACCACTTACAATGGCACTCTTAATCTGCCTTACCATTGGCGTATATTGGCATGTCAAGCATGTGTTTTTTAATACTTCTAACGGGATCTTTCAAAGCGAATTTTAAATTTGAAGTACATCAAGCAGCGCTTATCCTTGAAGCACTTAAACAAAGGATCCTTCCATTGTTGGTGTTTATTGACATTGTACTAGAATATAATCAGCTAAAATTTTATTATGGAATTGAGCGCAGGAAGGAACTTTTTCAGTTCTAGTTTATTGTTAAAATGCCTATTTTTTATTTGAAAGCATCTCGAATTACAAATTTTGAGTTGGTGGTCTATTTGCCACATTTTCACTATTTTGGATAAACATTCGTTGCTTTAAGCGAACACACATTAAAAGTTTGGCCTCTCATCAATAAAGAAATTCAAGTATTAAGTAATTAATTAAATAATTAAGATAGGTATACAATGAAAGCTCTTAGAGTGCGCTGAGGGTGCCAAAACGCCACCTAACTTCAAGGGGCATGTACAACATAGACCAAGTGTTTCATAATGATGGCGCATTCTAACTGAGTTGAGTCAGGGTTCCTCTCGGCTTGTTTGTTTGGTTCTTTCGTAGTTCTTTCAAATGCTTTTTTGTTCATTACAGTCTCTTTATGTTTAAGTTTGTTTTTCCTTCGTCTTCTCGAAAAGTTTTTATTACTCTGAAAAATAAGTCGCCGAGATACTCGTACACTGCTGGTATTAGGTTAGATGCATCAACGTTTTTTCTTAATAAATTGTTATACTATATGTAGTATATAATCATGCTTGTTCTTATTATCCAAAATGCTTTTCTTATGAAATTTCGAATCTTGTCGGAAAAAGATTTTATTGGTTCAATACAGGTTTTTGCACGGTCCAAAAGCATGTCGATCGAGTGTTTTAGCACGTTTACAGGTATGGCAGCCAGTTTGCCGGTGCAAGCCTTTTGAATGGCCTCTACGTCTGCATAATGCCTTCCTTTCATAGGCAAATGCATTTTTCCGAAAGGGAAGAAGTCGCACGGTGTCATATCAGGTGCATACGAGGAGTGGTTAATGGTTAAAATGTGATTTGTGGTCAAATAATCGGTCACAATGATATCCTTCGAATGTTCGATTCTGAGCAATTTTTGGTCGTCAGTCAATTTGTGCGGAACAAACCGTGCACACACCTTTCGTAAACACAAAAGTTTGGTCAAAATGCAATAAATCGATGTTTCGGAGATGTTAAATTCCATTTCCATGAATTTCAAGGCTGATTTCGGCTGATTTTTGATGAATTCACGCACAGTTTCGTTGGAATTTCGGGTGATTACGGCTTTTGATTGGCCCACATGCTGGTCGTCATTTATGTCCTCACGACCACTTTGAAAACGTTGAAACCACTCTGCTACGGGATAGGCAATACTCGCCATAAACTTGTTTCATCAATTGAAATGTTCGGGTAAAAGTTTTTCCCAAAATTTAATGTTGGCTCTTTGTTCGAAGCTCATTTTCGCACCGATAACACAAACATACTGACACTTAAAACGCAATAACTTCACTTCCAATCAATGAAATGTCATGAAATTCACTCAAATTCTCACTGGACAATCGGTAAAGATAGTAGATTCTAATGCACTAGTCGACATGTAGATGGCGCCACCAGAGGGCGCTAGATTCAAAAAGTCCTGTTTTTTTGGAAAGCGCCTTGTAGTTTGTTGATTTGCGAAAAAAGCCTGTACATTTGAAGATTCTGGAAATGTCTATGGCAATCACGTGCGTTTTCTGTTGGTCATTGAAGTATACACATTTACATTTCTTTGTCTTGCGTAAACAAGTCCAGTTTTTTCTGATGAGAAAGTACTAAATATAAACAAACAAATTGTTTTCGAACTACATTTAAAGTAAAAATGGGAAAAGCTACTATTTTGAGGTTGTTTGAACGTGAAAAAGTAGACTTTTTTCTTTCCAAAGGACTATCCAATCGAAATAAAGATAAAACGCAGCTCCAGAATCCTTGACAGATGTTTAAAGTATCCAAAGGCATTTAGAAAACGCTTTAAAGGAAAAAATAAAGCACTATATACTAATCA
This sequence comes from Bactrocera zonata, assembly GCA_037783105.1. Classification (NCBI taxonomy): domain Eukaryota; kingdom Metazoa; phylum Arthropoda; class Insecta; order Diptera; family Tephritidae; genus Bactrocera; species Bactrocera zonata. Next base: position 65,026 of record JBAWJQ010003034.1, on the reverse strand, counting down.
GTGCGCAAAATTGTTAGAATTGCTTCAAATTCGACTAAGTCTGCAGCTAAGATTAAGGAATTAGCCGGAGTAAAAGCAATCAGAAATGCAGAACACCTAAAGCGTATAAAAATTAAGAAAAAATCCCCTCTGAATGAACTACGCAAAGACAAACATCTTCGATTCGCAAAATAATTCATGACGTGAACTGTTCAATCTGGCACTCGACTTAATGATTGGCGTTCAGCTGTCTTTACTGATGAAAAACATTTTAATTTAGATGGCCCTGATGGCTTTAAAAACTATTATAACGATTTGCGGAAAGATTACTTATATTTATCACAGTCGAGAAAGTGGAGTTATGGTGTGGGGTGCCATCACGCTTCGTGGATCAGAAGATGAACGGCGGTCGCTTCAAAACATTGTTGGAGTCCGTATTTCCAAAATTAAGTAATCTTTTTGAACTAATTCCTTGGATTTTTCAGCAAAATAACGCTCCTATTCATAACTCTCGAGTAGTAAAGTCGTTTATTTCAAGTCAAAACGTTTATGTCATGACCTGGCCACCATATTCTCTAGATCTAAATATAATTGAAAATGTTTGGGTCTGGCTAAAATGGAAGCTATAGGAAGGAGGATAACAATACGAAGGTAAGGAAACATTAACTGCAACTATTAAACGTGCTTGCAGCGAGATTTCCTGTATCATTCTATGAAGGACCGGATTATTACTAACAAAGGAGGAAATATTTTTTTTTTAATTTTTAATAATTCAAATATTAACACGAACTAAAAATTCAAGTTAAAAAGGAAATACTTTTCTTATAAAAAATTAAAAACCCTAAGTGCGTCTATTCTGATGACCAACGGCACCTTTTTTTTTGAATAGTATTAAGAAAATATTTGAAAACACACAATTTTGTTAAGTTTAAATAATAATTTCAGTATTATATAATATATAAATTATCATTAAGTATCCATGTCTTTGCATACCAACTTTTTTCATCATCAGTAAAATAATAAACATTTACCAAATTGTAATCCAAGTTCACGTGTGTCTAATCTAATGACCTGCGGTGTAATATATTCTGAGCCAAGAATTATGAGATTTTTAGGTCTACTGGATTAAAGTTTCCGTATTGCATTTTTAGTACTTTTTCCCATTATGTCAAAATCATAAATCTATTCGGCGATAATTGTTTGTCGCGGGCAAGTTTTTTTGATTGGTGAAAATTATTCCAAGATGTCGACCCTCCGCGTTGACGATGAACCGCGTCCAGGGCGGCCATCAGCAACCACTGATGATCAACACGTCAATCAAATAAAGGAACTGGTGCTTGAGAATCGACGATTAACAGTCAGAAATCTTACTGGCATCGTTGGAATATCGGAAGGATCAATGAGAACCATTTTGAAAGACTATTTAAGCTTGAGAAATGTGAAACAACGATTGGTTCCAAAATCACTAAATTTTTTCGAAAACTAAACAGTGTCTTGTTAACGTCTTCGAAAGAATGCTTCGCGACTATCAGGATGTTATGAAACGTATTATTACTGACGATGAGTCTTGAATCTATGCTTACGACTCGAAAGCAGACGATCAAAGGGCCGAATATCGTGGCAAAGGTGAGCGGAAGCCATTAAAACCACTTCAAAGCAGCTAAAAAATCAAGGTTATGTTGATAGTTTTCGACGATTATTGAGGTTTGGTGCATTCCAAATTTCTTCTGATCGGCCCAATTGGCAACAAAGAATAGTCTAACGGCGTCTAATCGCAGGACCGAGACGGTCAATTGACTGCGCTATTTCGTGAGATGACATGTTCACCAAACTTGGCTTTCCATAAATCCATTCTGATAGCGATTCTCATTCACAGTAACTTGCCGGTCTTGATCATCATGAAAGAAGTACGGCCCAATAACGTCGCCGGCACATTAACAGCACCAAACCGTAATTTTTTTGGGATGCAATGGTGACTCATGGAGTACGTGCGGATTGCTGTCTGATCAATTTCGCATAGTTTGCTTATTTTACGAAACCATTGAACCAGAAATGAGTCTCATCGCTGAAGATGATTTTTCGATGAAAATCCGGATCATTTTCAAGTTGTAACTCAGCCCAATTCATGAACATACGACGATTCTGGTAGTCAAGCGGCTTCAGTTCTGGCGTCAATTTGATCTTGTATGGATTTAGGCAAAGATCTTTTCGTAAAGTTCGGCACAACGACACCACAGAGATACCCAACGCTTGAGAACGACATGTAAGGGACTGATTTGGGTCTTCCTCAATTGATGCGCTAGCGGTTGCAATATTCTCGACTCTACGGGCATTCCTTATCCTCACTGGCACGAAAACATTTCATACTATGCTGGGGATTCAATTTTTATACTAGACGTTCAATTGTTGATCTGATAGGACGGCTATGACGAACATAAGTTGGACGTAATGCTCTAAAAGTTGAGGCCACTGACTCCGAATTTGGTTAGTAAATGAAAATAATTTTGACTGGTTGTTGGATCCTATATATTTCCGTGATGAAATGGTAAACCTTACTGAAGAAAAAAGTCTGAATAGTGGGAAAAATATGGCTTCGTTTGCTGCCTCTATTGGTCTACTTTTGTAGCGTCTCTATTGAAAACCTGTTATATGTATATTATCGAGCCAAGTGGATCTATTTATATACACTCGATTTTATATAAATAACATCATCTACTCGTAGTTATTGAATGAGGTATTTTATTTTCATTATAATTTATTTTTTAAGCTAATAAATGGCGAAAATTTTATCAAGAAATGAGGTTTTTTGTTCAAAGTCTGAGAAAACACGAAAATTTTAATTTTTGTTTCTTCGTTCAAACACGAGATGGCATACTTCTTTTTTTTAATTTTGGATGAACCAATTATATGTTAAGCTTTCCACGGCGAGAGCACTTTTTTGTGAGACACCCAGGGAGATGAGGTCTCAACGGCTGAATTTTCAACATTTTGATATCAAAATTTTAGAAAAAATTGTTCAAATATGTAATTTTGTTATGTCATATTATATTTCTGAAATATAAGATTTCTTAAATTAAAAAAAAAATCTTAAAAATACCTTTTTTACCTCTGAAATCCACTTAACCTATTAACTGACTATTTGTCTTCGAATAATCGTGCAAGCAAACTTGGAAAACGCAGTTTTGAAACAAGAAAAAACGCACCTAAAACTAAACTCATCGATCTTATTGAAATGAGCGCCCACAATTTAAAAGGCGGTAACTCTAAAACTATTTGAGATATTGACTGAAAATTTTAGTATATTTTTTGTAAAAGTATGGCCTATGTCGAAAATGTCGCAGTAGATGTGTCTCGTTATCTGGATTAAGTTAAATGAACTACTTGTAAATATTGCTTGTTTTAGATCTTTTATACTCATTAATGATTTATGGTGTTATAACTAATTAAGTTTTAAGGATTTTTGGTGGATTTAGAGCCATGTAGATGCTCGACGCACTGATAATGATCGCTAAGGCGAAAATCACTATTACTGAAATGTTGGCAATCAAACCAATCTTAGAATGCTCTGTGAATATACTAAGAGATTAACTTGTAATCAACACATCATAGTGGAAATAGTAACTAGAGGAAGCGAAACCACAAAGTTGAAGTTCAAGTCGAAACTTTGTAATATAAAATCGAAGTATGTATGCATGCCGCTTAAAATATTACAGATTTTAACATTTCATGCATTTGAGCTCAAATGAAGAATTTTTGCACACATGCAACATAATTCCTAAGCATTTAACAAGAACATACGAGTATGAAACAGTTAAATCAACAACAATTCATAGCATTTTAAAGCATTCAACCGCTGCAGCTATTTAGAGTTAATTTTTTACAAAATAACTGAAAAATTTGTGAAAATATGGCAAAAAAAACTAACGGTCCTAACTACAAAGCAACAACCAAACACACATACATACATACAAGGCACACATGTAACGGTTTGTTGTGTTGGCTTGCGTGTTTTCCGCACACGCACCGCACAGCTGCACCTATTTAAGCCACCCTCTCTGCCGCCGCTGCCGTCGTTGCTGCTGCGGCCGCCAGTGTGCTTTTGTAAAGGCATTTTGTAGGTGGATGGAGAAAAAATGCATAAACGAAAGGAAAATGCAGTCGAGTGCTGTGCAAAGAAAACGTAAGAATCAGGCAAAAAGAAAGCATAACCTAAAACAAAAACAAAAACAATAAAAACAAAGAAAAAACGAAAATGTTGCATGCAGCAGATTTTTAGCACAAGCCACAAGCCTAGTTATTACCACGAGTCCTTGTACACCTCGCAGCGGCATCCCTCATGCAGTCTCTTCGCAGTTCTCTGCTGCGCTGCCAGCGACAACAACAACACAACAGCATGGTAGTTACTTCAAACATAGCACTCAGCGCTTGTTTGGCCTTGAGCCGCTCTGGCACTCGTTCGGTCACTTGCTCGTGCAACACTGCTGTTGTAACTAACCGCGGCAACATTTCTTGTTTGTTTGCACCACTGAAGCGTATTAATAATTTAAATAGCTAAATGATTTGAAATTTGATTTTATGCTAAATTTCGGTTTCGGTTTTTCTAATGTGGGAAAGAGGATTTTAGAGCTCAATTTCAATGATTATTGACTTGTTTACATATCATGTTCATAAATCCATATCTGCTCGGCCGTTATAATGCTCTCCATGAATGTGGGTTTAGAATTCGCACGATCAAGCATGCCCAGAGAAACCTGTTTCCGGCAGTATTTTTGAAAAAAATCAGCTTTATCGGTACGAGTCGATTAAGAACGTGTTTCGTACCTAAAATATTTACCAAAATCATTAGTTTGGACTCCCGAGAGATGTCGATCTCTCTTGCCATCTCTCAACACTTACCTGACGATGTTCAAGCACCATATTCTTCACTTTTTTAATATTTTCTTCATTTGAAGAGGTCGAAGAGCGTTCAGAACGTGTCATGTGTTCAACAATCTGCTTTGCCACTCATAGGCTTGTCCTTTTGATCAAACTAAGTCACCGTAACCCTTTTCCAATACTCGCAACGATTTCGCAGCTGAAATTTGGTTAGGTATAAATAATTTGAGACAAATTCTTTGTCCGATATTTTTAGAGACTAAGTCTCAGGCCCTCTGTGTGCCTTAAGTTTTTATTTCAAATATTATTCTACTATAACCAAACATATGTAACATACATACATACACCTCCGTTACATATTTTACTGCTGCATTAAAAAGCAATTTTCTTTTTCAGTTTTTTAATTTTTTTGTTTAGCTAATAGTTTTACACCGCCAAACATTTAAACTATATTTTTACACATTCTTGCATGTATACAGCTGTGTCGGTTACGGTTTCAGTTTCTGTTTCTGTTTTGCCGTGACCCATCACCCAACTACTTTTGCTCGCACAGACGTTTAGACGTTTTCAAAGAAAACCACTACATAAATAAACAGAAGTTTTTAACCTTACTTTCTCATACTTGCAACATTCCTTTGTAAGCCGCTTTCATATTTCGCCGCAACGAGTTTTCTTCAGCTGTTTTTATTTAAAAGCAAGCGCTTTTTTGTCTTCATCTGGCACCGCATTTACTTCATATTTCTGCACTTTGTGTTGGCGAGCACATTTTTAGGCGCTTAGCAAAGGCGCGCCAACAACATGCACACACACATAGTTACATGCGCGGCGCGGCAGCTGTGTCGGTAATGATATTTTTTTCTGCGCCGCAGCTTTTTTAGTAGCAACGAAATAATGTTAAGTGCGGCCGAAGGCGATAAAATGGCACCATTTCTCGTTTGTTTTACAATAACATGTGTATATATGCGTAGACTTGTTGTTTTTTTTTACGACTTGTCTGTAAGTAAAAAGTAGTATGTTACACTCAATATATATATATGTATATATATGTCTTCCTATTTCTATTTTATTTTTATTTCTGGGCTCTACACATGCCGTTGGCTAGCAATTTAGTTGTTTTAAGACTCTTTGTGCGTTTAGTTTGCTTAAAACAAAATTGTTCCTGTTGAAATTTTCATAGGTTTGCTTATTGTTGCATGTGCGGCATTGTTGTGTTGCAACAGCTGTTCGTGAATTTCGCGCTGTAACGTGGTGAATTTAAAAACTCACATCGGGCTAATTACATTTCTTAGAACAACAATAAGTAGTAGCGAAACTAAATAAGACTGTTGAGTATTACGAAAAACTTGTGGACACTTTAAATGGAAGGTCACGTAGATGTCGCTCGATGTCGTCTTTTTCATGCATTTTTTTTTTTATACCAAATGTTCACATTTTTATACCAAATAATCATACTTGTGTACCACTTTTATACTAGTTTTATACCAAAATTTCATACCAACTACACTTAATATACCACTTTTTTTACCAATTTTGTACATCCATAATTTTATACCAAATATACTTTTTATACCACTTTTAGTCGAAATATTTTTATGTAATTTAAAAAAAAATATACTTTTTAAATCAGCTTTTACTAAATATATTTTATACCACTTTTATACCAAAATTTCAAACCAATTTATACCAAATATACTTATTATACTACTTTTACACCAAATTTGTATACCTTTAATTTTATACCAATTATTATATTTATACCATTTTTAAACGAAATATTTTTATGAACTTTTTTAAACAAAATAGCTTTTACCAAATATATTTTATACCACTTTTTTACCGATTTTTTATATCTATAATTTTAAACCAAATATACTTTTTATACCACTTTTAGATGAATTATTTTTATGTAATTTAAAAAAATATACTTTTTAAATCAGCTTTTACTAAATACATTTTATACCACTTTTATACCAAATTTGCACGCCAATTTATACCAAATACACTTATTATACTACTTTTACACCAAATTTGTATACCTTTAATTTTATATCAATATTTATACCACTTTTGGATGAAATCTTTTTATGTACATTTTTAAACCAAATTCATAATTTTTAAAGCTGCTTTTACCAAATAGAGATGACATAATTTTGACGCTCTTTACGGCCATATTTGTTTACGAATTTGTGTCAAATTTTGTCAGTATATTCTGTAAGATATGTCATATCATCATTTCACGTTTCACTTTCGTACATTATTCAAAAAGTTCCTAAATTTAAGTTCATAGAAAAATCATATACTCAAATAAGGTTCATTTCTGGCTTAATGGATTCGTCAGCAAACGAAATAGTCTCTATTAAAGTGAGCAAAATCCTTGTGTGGTTTAAGAAATGCAAGCATAAAAATTTATCTCTTGATACGAGTGGTTATAAGGTGGCATCATCGGCCCTTATTTCTTTCGGAATGAGGCTGGAAATGCCGTTACCATCAGAACCAAGCATTATTATAAAGATAAAGATAAGGGTATGTCATTAGGTTTTAAAATTGTTTTCGTGCAAAAAACCTTCCCTGCTGGCCGATGAAACATGAGTTTAAAAAACAAACAAGTCAACAGTCAAACCGCTTGTAATTCTAAGTCATGCTCATTTCTTTTACCGTTTTACCGGTTTGGTGCGTCGTGAATTTGTTTTGTTGGGACAGACGGCCAACAAAAAACTCTATTTGACCATGTTGAGTCGTTTGCGTGAGAACAATTATCGAAAACGGACTGAATTGTGGAAGAACAATGAGCCATGTGAATTGCTCACGACTTCCGGTCTTCGAGGAAGTATCCTCTGGGTAGCCTAAGAACATCCGTTTGAAGGCGAGCTATAGTGAGAAGGCGAAACATCACCTCTACAGAGTTTTGCGGCTGCGTGGATTTGGGACCCACTACATAAAAAACGTTCCCAATGAACAGTAAAAAGTAGTCTAGGATGAGAGACCCCTCTTTTGGTGACGTCAGTTGCAATCGAAAAAAGGATTAGGATTTGAAGCCATGCAACTGGAATGTCCGGTCCCTTAATTGGGAAGGTGCCGCTGCACAGCTGATTGATGTCCTCGTGAAAACAAAGGCTGACATCATCGCCGTCAAAGAAAGGCGATGGACAGTACAAGCGCTGAGGCGAGTAGGTCCTTGTGGCAATTACTAAAGTAGCCATATTAAGGAGCGCAAGTTCGGTGTGGGATTCGTTGCAGGAAAGAGACTCCGACGCTGCGTACTGTCTTTCACGCCGGTGGATGAACGTCTCGCCACAATCCGCATCAAAGTGAAGTTCTTCAACATACCGCTGATTTGCACCCACTTCCCGACGGAAGAGAAGGACGCTGTGAACAAAAATGCTTTCTATAAGCGCTTGTAGCGCACTTAGGAGAGCGATATCAAAATCGTGCTCGGCTACTTTAACGCCAGGGTGGGCAAAAAAAGTATTTTTGGCACAACACTCGGTAAAGGTGTATAGCTGCTAGCTTATGTTGATAATATTGATATCATTGGCCTTAACGACCGCGCCTTAACAAATAGTTGTCGCACTCGCGACTAGGCACCCACGTCACTGTTGATAGTCATAACTTCGAAGTCGTAGATAAATTCGTCTATCTTGGAACCAGCATCAAGGCCAACAACAACGTAAGCCTCGAAATCCAACGCAGAATAGCTCTTGTCATCAGAAGTTACTTGGGACAAAGTAGGTAATTGAGGAGTAAAGTCCTCTCTCGACGAACAAAACTAAACTCTATAAGTCACTCATTATTCCCGTCCTGCTATATGGTGCTGAGGTATGGGCGATGACAACATCTGTTGAGACGACTTCAGGAGTTAGGAACTCATTTGGAGAGGAAGGGTAAGACCTCTACTCCGTTGGAGAAACCAGGTGGAGAATATCCAATTGGTGACCCCTTGCGAAAAGAAGAAATGACTGGCGCGCTGATGTTAACTCAGCTATAACCGCGTAAGCGGTTTCTACGTCAGTAAAGAAGAAGAGTTCGTTTTCAGTCTAAAGAGATAGAACAAAATTCGCTGAATAACCTGAAGGCCATCACAAAAAGTGATTGTGAAAAGTGTTTCGAGAACTGGAAAAATCGTTGGCACATGTGCATCTATTTGTTGGGGCGTTTGAGGCGACAATATAAACATTGATGGATAACTAAATATTTTGCGTATTATTTACAATTTCCGGGTTGTCATAATATACAGGCGCCAAAAACCACGAATTATATAAACCACAGTGTTCTTATGATTATTCTTGTGTCCTCCTGAGCAGAAAGTAAAACCTATTTGTTTTGCTGTCATCTTTGTGGCCAAATCTTTATAAGTTTTCCAACAAATTTTTCGGCTCAGCACCGATAATGAACTATATTTAGCAGGTGTTAAGCGACATACACACGCAACCAAGCAAACCAGCATTTAAGCTTTACTTATCATAAATGCAACAACATTGTTGTTCGGATTTGTAAAATATTTTTACGCTGCAATTTGGGGAAACATTTGATTTGTTGTTCACCGAATCGCTGTGCGCTTGAGCTCCTGTGAAAGGCAACCATTCATAAACTGGCCACACGCACACACTCACGCGTCACTGCGAGTCAAGTGAAAGTGGCATATAACTGTTATATACATATGTTTGTGTAACTGCAAGCGAGTATTATTCGCGCGGTAAAGCCACAACTACATACACAATTTCCATAGAATTATATGAACGCACGAGCAATTGCAGGGCAGACAACACGCATCGGGTAAGCAACGAAAGCACTGTTGAGGCATAAATGCAGCGGCTAGCAACTAAACACATACGCATATGTGCTTGAGTTTGCTTCTGTGTATGGCTACGTGCTGGCAGCTGACCAAACGCTTTGGCGTGCAAACGTGCGTCTTGTTGTTGTTGATGCTGATGTGTGGTCTTGTGTCAGTGAGTTGCCGCAGACATTGCTACACGGCCATTACTTGCATTTCAAATTTCGCTGGCATAGTGCCGTGCACCTTTCATAGCGTCGCCCACACTTACTATACACCAACACACACACGCACACAGCGTGCAACTGACGGCTGTGCAATCTCACCTAAACCACAGACATACATATGCCACCACGCCGCCGCACCACTAATATCTCAATAAAGTTGCGGTGTGCTTGCTTACAAGCTACTAACTGGCTGTTAAAATGGTGTGTATGTGTGTGTCATAACGGTAGCTGTAGTATGTATGTATGTGTGTCATAACGGTAGCTAAAATGTGTATGTATGTGTGTGTGGGTGTTATTCGTTGCGCTAGTAAGTATGTTTGATCCAATGAATCCTTTGGAGTCGGTCGCCTTTCACTTGGCACGCCATTTTTGCCAATTTTCAGACATATTTACGCACATATACACATACAAAAACACGTACAAACACTCATTATACACATGTTGTATGCGCTTTTGTATTCCTTCAACTGCCATGCCATGCGTGTGTGTCAAAGGTCAGCCAGCTGTTTGCTGCTTGCTCTAAGTATGTTACTGTATAAGTGCGCGTGTGTGTGTGTATAAATACATACGTATGTAGTGAGCGTATGTTTTTTGCTGTTGGCATGTTGCAAGCGTTATTCAGTTTAAAGGCTTAATGGCAGCTCAAGCGTGTAGGTGCATTTCAAATTGGTTGGGTGGCGCTCACAACTTACATATCCAGCAACAACACCAACACACACAGCTGTGGGCTTTCACATGCACTAACATACTTCGCAGTGACCATGGTCAAGCTTTGGGCGAGTCCATTGCTGCCGACCGCGCGCCAAACCGAGCGCACTAAATGTTTTGCTTTATTTCGGTTTACATTTACCGTTTTATTTATAAAAATTTATTTTCGATTTTTTTCACTCCAATTTTTTACTTTTATTTTTTGCGAATGTTTTTTTTTTGCATGAGTCCGCTTAGTTTGCTGTGCATTTTAGTGTTTGGTTGCTCGTGTCCTTTCACCCGCTACAAATTAAATATTGTAAATGCTCACATCGAGCGTGGTGGCCTTGCCCCACTTTGGCGCCGCCCACCCTCGCCAACGTTGGCTAGAAAAATTGCATTTGGTTACACTATTTTATTTTGTTTGATTAGGAAAAGCAGCAATTTTCTTCAATTGGCCGAAATAAATCGTATTTGAGTAGTTGGAAAGTGTTTCTAAAAATGCTTCGCGGCGCTGCCAAACTCAAACTGCGACTTTCATATTTGAGTAGTTTGATTTTATAGTTAGAATATATGAACTTGATTTTTCAGTTACAATATTTGAATAAAATGGAACGACTTAATTGATATATAACACATATTGTGAAAAAAGTGCCCGGAAGTTGCTAATAAAACGCACAATATTTTTAATTATTTATTAATATTTATTTTGTCGCCTTCAGAATAATGCCCACCATATGTAATACACTTATGCCAATGATTTTTTCAGTCCTTAAAACACTTTTCATAAACACTTTTCAGCTCCTTCAGCGAGTTTAGTAAATCGAAAGCCGGAGTGCGGGACTTTAATCCGCTAAACTTAACCTACTCCCACCTCATGTCTCTCCCACGGGACCACTGGAACCAACGAAATCGGACAAAGTATTACTTCATGGGAGAGAAGAAGACGTTTAAGTCTCCTCTATTGCACGGACTGACTGACGTCTAATCAGTTCTAAATGTCTCAATTTTGTTATAATTAGATTTGCCGCTTCGCTGACAGCTTTCCACGTTACAGAAGACTCGCATATAAGTGCTGTCAAATTTTCCATCGTGATACTACCTCCAAGTGTGGTTTTCAGTTATTACCTTATACTTGAAAACCGAGAGCAATAAAAGAACACGTGTTCAGAGTCTTCTATACACTCTGCACACGTCGGACAGTATTGACTAAAGTCATGACGATATTTGAATAGGTAGCTTCTGAAGCAACCATGCCCACTGAGTATTTGGGTAAGGTGGAAATCCAGGTCTCCCTGTTGTTTACCTATCCACAAATGTATGACCGAAATCAGTCGGTAGGTCCACCGTCCTTTGCATAAAGTTTGCCACCGTTGCTGTCACATTGCAATGCTTTTTATTCTCTCTTCTCTTTTTGCTGCAGTAGACGTCTCTGATAAGTTATATATTCGCGCGAATTCGTCTCCCTATATGTCAAACGACGCCATACTGGCTAATCCCTCAGTAGCGTCATTTGAAAAGATTCGGAAAGCACTTATCACACGTATTGCTGAAAGCCTATGCACTGTGTTAATTGGTCTAGCGTATGATTTTGTTTCTAGCGCCTGTATCCATATTGGAGCCGCATACAGTTCGTTGAACTACCTCAATGTCGTCGTATATCTCATACAGCTCGTCGTTCCATCAAATGCGATATTCGCCGTGCTCAGCGCGCAAAGGACCATAAATCTTTCGCAGAACCTTTCTCTCGAAAACTCACAAAGTCGACTCTTCAGTTGTTGTCCTCGCTTATGCCTCTGCTCGATATAGTAGGACGGGAATAATGAGTGACTTATAGAGTTTGGTTTTTGGTCGTCGAGAGAGTTCTTTACTTCCGAAGTAGCACTTGTTGGCAAGAGTAATCCTGCGTTGGATGCCAGGCTGACATTGTTGGTGTTGTTTATAGTTCCAAGATAGACGAAATTATCTACTACTTCAAAGTTATGACTGTCAACAGTGACGTCAGTGCCAAGTCGCGATTGTGCCCAAAAAATAAGGTGTTATTGTATTTATTTGAAAATTCTTTATTTATTCTTCCAAATCAATTTCATCCTCTTCAAAGTAATCCCCTCCCGATGCAATACACTTATGCCAACGGATTTTCCAATTGCCACTTTCCGGGATGGCCTTCAGTTCCATCTTCGCTGCGGCTTGAATCTCCTCTATCGTATAAAAACGGTGTCCCCGGAGCGGTCTTTTGAGCTTGGTGAACAGCCAGAAGTCGCACGGCACCACATCAGGTGAATATGGTGGTTGCGGAACGATATGGGTTGAGTTTTTGGCGAAATGATCACGAATTACGAGGGCAGTATGGGATGGTGCATTATCGTGGTGTAAAAACCAAAAATTGTCTTTCCACAATTCCGCCTATAGTGTTACGCAAACGACGCATAACGTTCAAATAATATTCCTTGTTGACTGTTTGACTGGTTGGAAGGAATTCATAATTAACAACACCACGATAATCGAAGAAAACAGTCAACATGACCTTGATTTAAGAGCGACTTTGGCGCGATTTTTTTGGTCTCGGCTCTCTTTTGGCACAATATTCGGACGATTGATCGGTTGTTTCGGGGTTGTAAGCATAGATCCAAGTCTCATCGCCAGTTATAATGCATTTCATGACACCCTGGTAGTCGGAAAGCATCGTTTCACACACTTCAACGCGACGCCTTTTTTCCAAAAAATTCAATGTTTCGGTACCAGTCGAGATTTGACGCGCTTGAGACCCAAAACATCCTTCAAAATGATATTGGCTGAGCCTTTCGATATGCCAACTTCATCAGCAAGGTCTCTAATTGTTCATCGACGATTTTTCAACACCAAATCTTTGATTTGTTGAACGTGAGCTTCGTCGGTTGAGGTTGATGGTCGCCCTGGACACTCTTCGTCTTCGACACGTTCACGGCCGGCTTGGAACTCACTATACCACTTGTAAACATTTTTTTTAGACATAGCCTCATCACCAAAGGCTTTCTGCACCATCCTCAACGTATCCGCAGCAGAAAATTGATTCCGTAAACAAAATTTAATGCAAATTCTTTGCTCAACAAATTTCGACATAAAACGATAAACTCACTTTTAGCAGCTCACAAAACGACACGTATCTCAAACAATAATGAATATTTTGACATGAAATTTGACATAAATGTGACTGACAGTACTACCAACCTAAAAAAAAAATAGTTTTCCAAGTCCTTCGACGCGGGCAGTTTAAATTCATTTCTCACCTTATTTTTTGGGCACAGGAAAGAAGTACTGGAAATGAATTCAATATTCCTTATTTGATGAAATTATGATTGATTTTGGTATTCCATTTAGTTTCATTAGTACACTTAACTTTTGGTCCACGATATTTGGAATAAAATGAACTTATATATCATAAATGATGTTAAAAAGACTTATTGCCAAAAATTTCGTTTGATTTATCTTAAGTTTTTTCATTATAGGGTTAAGCTTCGAAAGCCGAAGTGAGGAACAGTAATTCGCTAAACCTAACCTACTCCTATCGCAAATTTTTGTCACGATATCAACGGATTAAGTACTACTTTGTAGAAAGGACAACACATTTTAAGTCTTTATGGCACGGAGTGCCTAATGTGCTGTGTATGTTGCAGTTTTATCACGATTGTGTCTGACACTTCGCTGACATCTTTCTGTATCTCAGTGTATTGACACATGAGTTTCGAAAAATGTTTCACCGTAAAACTAGCACTGATTTCATTTGAAAGTTTTTTGCATTAAGGTAGTAGTCTGGTAGCTTGGGTTTAAAAAATCAATTTTTTTTTACTTAATTTGAAAATACAATGCCTTGAAAATATACTGTGAAAATTTCAGACTGAAATTCGAAATATTTCGGGAGTTATAACGAGTTTCCTAGAGCGCCTGGGAGTCCTCTCTCGGAGTTGCTGAACTTTAAATGCGTTTTTCTCAAAACATTGTTTTTCTGGTCGGCCCGGGTCCTAACTTTTTTTCTACTGAACCGATTGCTTTCAAATTACATTAACAGGCTGTTCTACACACTTATAGTTCTCGTCGGAACTAACGAGAATTTTTTTCACCCCTAACTTTTTATTTTACAACCCTTTCTTTGCTAAAATAAAAGGACTATTTTTTTCAAGGTCCGCCATTTTGTTATTTACCCTTGAAATTTAACTTCAGTAGTTCCGACCAGAATGACATGTCTATAGATTAAGAATAAACAATAATAATTGATTTGAGATAACATCAAGAGCCAAAATCACCCGGGCCACCCATGTAAATTTTTTTTGAGGTTCCAACTTTTTCAAATACATTTTTTTTTTTATTTTCAATATGTAAATAACAACACTCTAAAAATTCAAGATAATTCATTTATATTTTCCTATAAAAAACCATTCTCCAAAGAAGTCATGAAAATAGGCATAAGTTACCAGACTACCTTAAAATAATACATATTCAGAAACTTCTATATACTTTGTACATTTTGGACAATACAAACTAATGGGATAATGTAATCTGTGTAAGTAGCTTAAAGCAGACATTCTCACTTAATATTTGCTGTTTTCAAAAGAACTTTTAATAATGTTTAATTATGTTTACCAATTTAGTTTAGTTGCAAGCAGACAAAAAGGTGCTCAGCGAACCACCCGTTTTCTGGATTGCTAACTCCGGTTTCTTACTAAGCTCTCGTACACCTAGCCAATCGTGTCAAACAATCGAGTGCGATATGATGAAGGTTCCTCTGGGAGCTGTTTTGGTTGAGGAATTTTCACGGGTCGGAAAACATCCCTTCTTTTTATCACTCATTGTAAATTTTGGCAAATAAATTTGATTTTAAATTCATAGCTTTCATCTATTCACCAGCCAGTAGTGGTGGTTAGCATTAGTTATGTGTGATATATGTAAATGAACTATTAGGGGGTAAGAGCACGCTTTTTTAAAACTTTTAAGCCCCAGACCCTGTTCTCAACTTTTTATAGTGCCAAGGAATATGAATAAGTTGAGTAGACGTGTGTTTGTAGTGCTCGTCACGGAAATGGAAAAGCGAAATCAAGAGCAACGCGTCGTGACAAAATTTTGCGCCAGTTTGGGCGAAACAGCTTCAGAAACGTACGCCAAAATTGTAAGAGTGTATGGTGATAGTGCTCTTAGACCCGGAAACCTAACGCCAAAGCTCACAATGGCAAGCCGAAGGGGAAAACGATGATTATTGCCTTTTTTGATAGCCGTGGAATCGTCCACAAAGAATTCGTTCCACCGGCGAAAACTGTGAATCAAATCTACTATTGCCAAGTACTCGAAAGATTTCGAAAACGAGTCAACAGGGTCCGCCCAGATATCGCTCGTAATTGGATCCTTCATCACGACAACGCGCCGTGCCACACCGCCCTCAGCGTGTTCCAGTATTTCGCCTCTAAAGGGATCGCCGTGTTGCAACAGCCGCCTTATTCGCCCGACATGTCACCCTGTGACTTTTTTTGTTTCCTAAAACAAAATCGGTGGTCAAAGGAATCCATTTTGAGTCAATTACGGACATCCAGGTGGCCGTGACGAGGGTATTCGCGGACATCCCAGTCGAAGCGAATCGCTGTATAGCTGCCCAAAGGGACCATATTGAAGGGGATGGCAGAGTTGTAGAATAATTTTCAAATATACGGTTTTTATGGAATCAATCTCATTACTTAATTGTCATACTTCGTACACATTCATTTCACCAAGATCTTTTAACTTTTACTCAAGTTATCGCTTGCTCAGGCAAATACACGAATACTTTTACGTTTTACGTTTTACTTATGGAAAGTGCAAATAGCACATAGCACTTTTCGTATATCTATTGAATATTGTAAATATCTAGATCTGAGCCACCTGGAAATCATCTTTAACATAGTGGAAGAATGTCTCAAAACTTCTTACATATATTATAATAGCTGTGTCTGTTCTCTAAATAGAAATACAGTGTGTTCCAAAATTACCTCAATTTTTAAATTTGTCGCCATTTCAAAATCTTTTTACAATTGGCGAAGTTTAAACACTACTTTTAAATTTGAAAAATTGTTCAATAATGACGTGTCCTCGTTAGTGTAACGCTATGTTTTTACTAAGACTAAACTGTCAGCTCTCAATCTGGTTTTTATTTTTTGTAGTATTTTCAACAACTTACTATTATTAAAACCTTGCGTTAATTTGGAACACCGTGTGTTTAATCCAAGCTTGCTTTAATTTAGGGACATCCTTTATTTCATCTGCTTTACCTATTTACCCTAAGCGGGGAATATTATTTAATGCAAATGACAAACATAATATATATTTACATAGTATACAATATATATATATATGTGTGTGTGTGCTTTCGTATGCCAAAACATTACGTTGACAATTTAAACGGCACCAGCAATAACAAAAGCAACAAAGGAAATATTGGAGTGTGGTCCAAAACTAATTGTGCAAGAGTGTGCGTATATTTACATATAATTGTATGCGTGTGTATATGTGTGAACACCTGCTCGGTTCACACACGGTGACTATGCTCTGTCGGAATGAAATTATTGGTAATGTTATTTTCGTTGCGACAGGTGTGCAGAGGCCAATTTTTGTACTCAGCCTTTCTATACATATGTGTGGGTAGGAATTCCGTTTACTTTGCTCTCCGCTGTTGACGATTTTGTTGTTGTATTTTTCATTGTTCTACATTAACCGCAATTTAAATGCAAATGCTCGCCTGTTATCTTGTGCAAAGTAGTTTTTACATAATTTCTACAAATTTTTTCCTTCAAATATATAGAATTTTTGTTTGCGGTAATTTGTTTTTATAGTTTTTGTGGGTGGTCAATGTAGTGCGTTGATGATAATTTGATTTTTGTACTTTCAATTATGGAGTATGGCAATTGTGTATGACAGCTTGCCCAAATATGAAAGTTTTCTCTAAACAATTCTTTAAGAACACCTCTATTAGAGAGAGTACTAGCATGATTACACTTTCTAAATGACACCATTTGGGTAATTTCCTGTCATGTCAAAGTATAGTCTTAAATTGCTTTCATACAAAATGAAAGTAACACAAAGAATTTTGTTAAATTACCACCACATCTAACTAAAAGCGGTAATATTGACTAACCACAAAATTCAAAAGACTTGACTTGCTTTAACTTTTTCCTGTCTAGTTATCTGAGGCTTTTTACCATTGGCGATCTCAAGGTGAGATTCAAACAAAATATATTTTCATATCGTCGAGATGAGCCAAGTAGAGGAACTTTTTTTAATTGTAATTTAATTTAAATTTAATTTTTTTAATAGGCTTTTTTTGACAGATCACGCGTGATGTGCTGAACACATAGAGAGCAACAGAGATCAAGCGACATCTGTCTGATAATAAAATGCACACGTTCTTTAGTAGAACTATTACTTTCCGGACAAAATCTGTATGCCACTATTAATTGATTCGTGAAAGATTCTGTTAGTATGAATTCTTTAGCATCGTTCGAGCTCCATATATTAGTTGCAGAATTGTACTTTTCAATGTGTAGTCTCAATATGTGGCTTTTGTGAACAACTTATATCCTAAAGGATTTTTACAACCCGAGATCAGAACCCAACGGATTGTTGAATGCATCTGTAACTGTGTACGTTTTTTACCATTCCTACAAAATGAAGGCGTTTTAAGAGTAGCATTCACAACAGCAATCTTGAGATGAGTTTTGGCAACACCACTGAAGTGCCAAAGGATTTACTATTTCTGTATACCTGCTTGCAGCCGCCTGCACTGCTTAAAATGGGTCTCTTTCTCGTCTTTTCTTCAAGCGCATGTCTCGTCAGCTAAGAGTTAGAGTAGCTTTCTTTTTAGGAAGGTTTTGCGGTGTTTGAATCTTATTGTCAAAGTTTGAGCTCGATATGAATGATTACTATAACTTCGAGCCTGTGCCATAATGGATCTGTTTTAAGGCTACTTCAAAAGATTAGTTTGAGAACAATTCAATGACAAATATCGCCCGAACAATACGGATCTTAGTACACTTAATATGTTCAGTTGTTCTTGAAAACAAAATATTTGACTCGGCTCCAAGATCATCGCAGTGATATAGGGCTTTTTCAATAGAGAGCTACAAAAGTAGACCCATGGGGCAGCATATTGTTTCCCCATTGCCCCGCCATTTAACATTTCTCTTTCGTAAGGTTTGCCATTTCATCATGGAAAGATATATGATCCAACAACGAGTCGAAATTATTAAAATTTACTACCGAATTTCAGAGTCAGAGTCTATCAGAGCACTATGTCTAATTTAAGATCGTCATAATCGTCCTATCAGATTAACAATTGAGCGTCTAGTGGAAAAATTTGAATCCACAGGTGCAGTACAAAATGTTCCCGTACCGGTGAGGCAAAGAAGTGCCTGTAGTGACGAGAATATTGCTACATAGGTTGCTATATATATTTCTGGACTAGGCAACACTAAGTGTTGCCAGGTGCAATCTGACATTTCCATTGGAAAGTTTGACATTTTTTAGCATAACATCACTCAGAACGTTTTGTCATTTAATAGTGAATTGTTTTATTTACAGGGAATTAAAAAATTCATCTCGACCAAAAAATGGAATTAACTCGTGAACATTTTCGTGCGATCATTTTTCACAACTTTCGACGTGGATTATCACGACAAGAGTGCATCGATGAACTAAAATCTTTGTATGGCTATGAAGCACCATCCTATAGCACTGTGAAAAACTGTTACAACGAATTCAATCGTGGCCGACGCTCGCTCAAAGACGAATTCCGTGAAGGTCGTACAAAAACAGCCGTTGTGCCAGAAAACATCGATGCCGTACGTAAACTGATAATGCAAGACCGTCATGTAACATACCTTAAGATAGAGGCATGCCTTTGCATTTCTCCCACCAGCATACATTCGATATTGCATGAACACCTGGCCGTAAAAAAGGTTTGTTCTCGTTGGATTCCGCACAATTTGACAATCGCTCAAAAAAAGGCTAGTGTGGATTGGTGTAATGAAATGCTGAAAAAATACGATCGCGGTGCTTCAAAAGACGTTTATAAGATCGTCACAGGTTACGAATCATGGATCTATGCGTATGATCCCGAAAGAAAACAGCAATCGACCGTGTGGGTCTTCCAAGACGAGCCAAATCCAAAAAAAAAAAAAAAAAAAAAAACCAGTTTCGTTGATAAATATGCCTATTTTCATTATTAACCCAGAAATACATATATATAGCAGCCCTCGTATGTTCAGTTGTTCTTGAAAACAAAATATTTGACTGGGTTCCAAGATCATCGCAATGATATAGGGCTTTTTCAATAGAAAGCTACAAAAGTAGACCCATGCACATTGTTTCCACATTGCCATTTGTTTCCCGCCATTTAACATTTCTCTTTCGTAAGGTTTGCCATTTCATCATTTCATCATGGAAATATATACGATCCAACAACGAGTCGAAATTATTAAAATTTGCTACCGAATTTCATAGGCAGCGGCTTTCAGAGCACTATGTCTAATTTAAGATCGTCATAATCGCCCTGTCAGATCAGCAATTGAGCGTTTAGTGGAAACATTTTAATCCACAGGTACATTACAAAATGTTCCCGTACTAGTGAGACAAAGAAGTGCCTGTAGTGAAAAGAATATTGCTACCAGTAGCGCATTAATTGAGGAAGACAAAAATCAGTGACGCCGTTGTGGCGAATTTTGCGAAAACATCTTGACCTACATTCTTACAAGATCAAATTGACGAAAAAACTGAAGCCGTTTAACCACCAGAATTGACGTATGTTTGTAAAGCAACAACTTGAAAATGATCAGAATTTTCATTGAAAAATTATCTTCAGCGATGAGGCTCATTTCTAGCTGAGAAAATATGCATTATTGGACAGACAGCAATCCACACCTACTCCATTGCATCTCAATTAAGTTTTGGTGCGGTTATTGGGCAGGCGGCGTCATTGGGCCGTACTTCTTCCGTGATGATAAAGACCGGCACGTTGCTGTGAATAGGTGTCATTACCGCTCAATGATAACCGAATATATTTGGCCCGAGACGGATGATGTGGACATGGACAATATGTGGTTCCAACAGGATGCCGCCATAAGCCACACAGCGATTGTCACAATCTATTTATTGACAACCAAGTTTGATGAACGTTTTATCTCACGAAATGACCCAGTCAACTGGCCGCCTCGGTCGAGCGATTTGACGCCGTTAGACTATTTCCTGTGAGGCTAGGAAAAGTCTATGGTCTATGCCAACAAGCCAGAGACGATTGATTAACTTCGTACGAATATCGAACGTGGTGAAATTGCAGCAGTATCGGCCGATTTATACATGGAAACCGTCGAAAATTGGGTTCAGCGTCTGCATGCTAGAGCAATCGAGTTCCGTACATAATGGCATTAAATGGTGAAGAAATAAAGAACTTATTCTAGTCTAGAAGCATAATTTCAGGTAATTTTTAAAGTGTCGTAAAAAAAGGCAATTAATATTTTTGCTATCCATTTTTTTTATTCGTTATTTGTTAATTTTAAAAGAGTAGAGAAAAAATTAAAAACTAAAAAAGTAAAAAATTTCAAAAACTATGAGCTGACGAAGTGGGGGGTCTCTAAAAATGTCCACGTGATTTCAACCCTCCTAGTTATCTAAAACCAAAAAGAAAAAAAGATTATTAAAAAAAGATTATTAATCTAGAATAATGTCGCAATGGCCGGAACTATGGAAAAGTGGGAATAAAATTTTTTCACAAAATGGCGACTGCCTAAAATAAAAAGTTTTTTGGATCACTTTTTCTGACTATTTCGAATTTTTTAAAAATAATAAAAATAACAATTAGGGGATGGGGCTAGTTCCAACCATAGACAAGCCTATAAAGAAGACTCTATAAAAATTTCAAGTACATCGGTCCAGTAGAACTTGAGAAATCGTGGGTATCGTTCCGAAAAAGTCAGTTTTGAGAAAAACGCGTTTAAGGTTTCGCGTTCCGGCCGAACCAGTTTGGATGCCGGGTCAGAAAAATGCCTATATCTCCGCAAATAATTTGAATTTTGAAAAATCCTCTAGTACACATATTCTTGAATAGTTAAACTTTGAAAATAAAAAAAATTTAGATTTTTTACATTTCTAGACTAGAATACCCCTTTAATACCCCTTTCAATGAAAAAAAAATATATATATATTTATTGCGCCCTTATTGGAAAACCCTTAGTAACGCACCTAATTCTCTCGACAACGGCGGTGCAGCATGACACAAACACACGCACCGGTTTGTGTTTGTAATTTGGAATAATAAAAGTAATCTTTGCAAACATTCATCAACTTCATTCCACAGCATTTAGCAGATAGTAGCGGATAAGCTGTTAATAACATTATGTTAACTCCACCCATGTATTTGGGATTTCATGCGAAGATATCCTATTAAAAATGCATACAGCTTAACGTATATGTATGTATGCTCGGTGGTTAGAAAACTCTACAAAATACATTTAACGTGCAGGATTGAGAGAGTGTGAAAAGAGAGCAGGTATACAGACAACCGCTGCACCTAAAAGCTAAAGAGCAAATCCACTGTTAGAGAACTGTTAGCGACACTTTACATATGTTTTTTGAAAGAGCGCAGTGCAGATAACAAACTGCTGCGACGCGCGGCATTTCAATGGGCGGTGGTGGGCGTGTGAACACTTCGTTGACACTTCGTAGGTAATTGTGCGAGTACGTAAGCAAAATTGTCTTTTTTTAGTCATCCTTCGTGCTTGCCACATAATTTTACTTTTTGTAGCTTTCGTTAAGTGTTTTGAGTGCGAGTATTCGTATATGGTGCGAGCACTAGTGGTGTCCGATTACAAGAGATTCCGGTCGCAGTCGTAGCATTGGAATGTATGCTCGTCGTAATCAGACTTCGCAAGAGCACTACTCGTGCTTTTACTCAGTTATGTATGAACGGGTGTGTGTATTTGTGTGTGTGCAACAACAATAGTGAACTAAAACAAGTTTTTGGATTTTGGCGCCCAACAACAATGTAACGTTATACGCCCTTTTTTCGCTTGATTTATGTTCGTCTCAGATGTTATGTTGTAGTTGGGGTTCTTAGCTTTTGTTGTTGCTGTATATATGTACGGTATTTGTGATACTCAAATTTATTTGTACATACATACATATATAAAGTGTGTATGTTTGAGCGTGTGTTCGTTGCGAGCATTTTGCCTTAGCTGTAATCCTTCGGTTTTTAAAGTGGATAAGCATTAGGGAAGAAGCGGAGGAGTGGACACAAGCAGCACAAGCAAAGTTTCTGAAATAAAATCTTTGTCAAATAGTGAACGGAGTTAGTGCGTAAAGTAAATTTCATATTGAGTATCACATTAGTACCATTTGCGAGCTGATCGTTAAGTTTTATGCACGCATACAGGGTGACTCAGTCGATTTGACTGCTTTATGGGAGAACATTTTACATGTAACATATCTATAAATGTGTATAGTTTTAAGTTTATGGGGGAATTATTGATACGGATTTACTTGTACTGCGTATTTATATTGTCTGTTTTCGGCAGAACGTGTCTTATAAGCTTAGTTCAGTTTCGGTTTCTTTATAGATCTTCGGGTTATCTCACGTAAAGTGTATAATGTGGCTCGCTTCAAAATGATTTTTCGACAAATCGCAAGCATTATTTAGCATTTTGCTGATTTTTTCTTATAATTTGGTGGCACTAAGCCTGTTGTCTTATGTTTGTACCAAACTAATTTTAAGCCACCTTAAGGGATTACTTGGGTTAACGGGTTAAAAAAATCGAACTTTTTTCTTGCCTTATTAAATACCACAACACCTCCAGAATTCTGTTCTAAATTTTCAAGTTGATCCGAGCAATAGTTTCGGGGATACGGCCTTGAGAACTTGTGCGCTCGAGGCTAGTTAAGCTAGTCGTCGTCTTTTAACGCGTTTTTCTCGAAACCGTGTTTTTGAGGTCGATCGGTAATATTTATCGAGAACTGCTCAACCTATCTGCAAGTAATTTACACAGGCCTTTGAAATAAATTTCTTAAGGACTTGGATGAAGGATTTTTTTCGATCATAACTATTTGGAACAAAAAATGTTGCGAAATTTTCACCAAACTTTTCTTTTCTTGTTAAAAATTTCTGCCAAAAATTCAATTTTTAGTTTCTTTTTTTATTCGTCCAAGTTCTAAATTAAGGTTTTCACCTTAGGTGGTCCTGAAAAGAGTTATCCTGCCAACACGGGAGCATTTTTTTCCGAGGGGTCTCCTAAAATGGCTGAGTTTGAATTATTTTGTTTTTTTCCAAAAATTTCGGAATTTCATTGTTAATAGTGTATGCTTATAACAATCAAAAATTCTAATAAAATATTTCATATTATAGAAAAAAATTGTGAAACAAAGGCTCTTTTTTACGTGCTTTTCCAGGGTTGCCTCTTATTTGTCGAATTTTGGCAACTCTAGTGTTGCAAACTACCAATCTCCAATTTTGTCGCAAAGCTTAACATATTTGATGCTTTACATAGCTGAACGTTTTGACATACGAGCGCTATTTGTATTGTTTAAGTAACTTAAAATATTCATTTCGGCATAAAAATGGAATTAAATTGTAAACGCAATTATTTTTTTCAACTTTCGATGTGTATTAACTCAGTAGCAGTACATCGATGAACTTAATTCCATTTTCGGAGACGAAGCTCCATCGAAAGCCAATGTTTACCGATGGTATGATGAATTCAATCGAAGTTGTAGGCCACTTCAAAAATGAATTTTGTGAGGATCGTCCAAAATCAGTTCTTGTTTTGAATGCTGTTGATGTGTCCGAAACTGATATTGAGAGATCATCTTGTGAACTATCGTAAGATAGACCCAATTGTGGGCATTAAATGGACCAACATACATTCAACTTTACATGGAAATTTAACTCTAGCAAAATTTTCTCATGTTAGATCCCACAATGTCAACTGCAAGAGTGTTCCAAGGTGAGATCCAAGAAACCCAGTATGTAACAGATGATTGCTTGGTTTTTTGGAAAAAACGGCACACGTCGCAACCATATCACTAGGACAACGCAGAGTAGTGAATTCTTAGGTTTACACAACCATTTGTTTGACTGTTGTTTTTCAAAAAATTAATAAAACCGAAGATGAGTTCGATTCTGGATAAGTAGAAGTTTAACCTGCTACAGTATCCAGAATGAAGCAGCGCAAGGGACACTCTTGATTCTCGTGGTAACTGGCGGTCAGTGCATGTCTGAAGTCTGTTGCGTCCGAAGTCTGGTTGTCTGGAATTGTTTTATGTCGTCGACGTAGTTGAGGAAGGTCTTCTTGATGCTCTTAGGAAACGGTTTCGATACAAGCAGGCGACTGCAGGGATGATTTCTACCAAAAATTCTCAGCCAACTGCTTGGAGAGGAGTTCATTACGCTCCTTAATGTAGTGTTCGGACCTGTCTGTAGCTTTCTCGTCTGCGTTTTGTTACATCCAGGCGACCATATCGGCTGTCGAATGTCACACAATGCATGTCTGTATATCTTAATGGAGAATATTTTGAAAAGCAGTCTCCAATGATTACCATTTGTTTTGTTTTTTGTGCTCTAATCCCGAAATATAAGAGAAACGATAACTTCGATTGCACCGAAGCTGTAATACTGATAAAAAAAAAATGAATCCACACAAGAACTTGATTTTGATCGATCAGTTTGTAAGACAGCTATAGACTATTATGTTTCTGCAAATGAGTAGTTTCATAAGGAGAAAGGACGCATCCGAAATTTTATATTAATTTATAGTATATACAGATAGACGGACATGGCTAAATCACCTCAGCTTGCCAGCCTGCCGTTTCTTTATGGTTATTACAAACTTCGTGCTAAACTTAATATACCCTATGCAGTGTATAACAAATCTATGCGATAGATGACGCTGAGGCTGAAAAGATCCAAACACTAATTATTTAACTTTCAATTATAATATTTAAAATGTATATATTTTGCTTGAGAAGTTTTATAATTTACATTGTGCAATTCAATATCTACCCAAACTCATCTACCACGCCCCGCACACACTAAGATTGTTTTCATTCTTCATGCAACTCTGCTGTAATCTGATGAGTTTTTGAGTCCTTTCTCATGGTTTTTGTTTTTTCTTTCTCGTATACATATGTTCATGGATACGTAAGTATGTATATAAATAAATCGGGTAACTGTAACTACGAAAATGTTATATATGATGTGCCTAATGGAGGTGCGTATGTGTGCGTGCGTGCGTGGGGGCCTCTGTGCGCCTCAGGGTGCGTACAAAGGGCGTTAATCCACATTTCTTTAACCTAAATTACAAACTAAAAGGCCAACAAAAATAGCAACAACAACAGCAACAACATTTATAACTACAACAACAAGGGAGAACATTAACAGCCAGCATACAAGCGAAAATAATAACATTCAAAGCACAACACCAATAACAAAAACCGTAGTAAAAATAAAATAATAACAACAACAACAACAAAAACTATTACAAACTCCAGCAACAACATTCGCGCAATTATTTGGGCGCAAGAACAACGCACTCAACAACGACGCGCGTACTCCCTTTGAGCGCAAGGCCAACAACAAAACGCCAACCATGTTGATTGCTAAACGAAAGAAGAAGAACAACAACAGCAAACAACAATAAAAGCAGCAGTAGCGGCAGCCGAAATGACGGTGGCACAGTTAGTTTGTTGGTGCAGAGTGAAAATGGATTTCTGAAACATTTAACGGTATGTACACAGCAGGCAGAGCATGTGCTCCGCGGCGATTGCGGCGGGTCTGTATGTGTTTAAGGGTGCACGAAGCAGGCATACGCACGCAAGAGCCTGCCTCGAACGGCACAAACTCATTCAAAGTGGCTGAGGTAACTGTGGACCACGACAGCGCCAGCTGAGTTTACTCTAATGCTGTAACGGCCGCCGGAGCGTAGGCAGAAATCCCTGTAGAGCTACCGAAAATTTCTCTGCTTTATTTTGTTTGCGTCGATTTATTGTTTTTGTTGTGCTTTTGTTGTCTTTCATGCGGTGCCGAAGTTTGTAGCGACAATGAGCACATGTGCGCAAGCATGAAGGCTGCAAGCTGTAAGCTGATGGAGCGGGCATTGGTGGCGGCGGCTGGGTTACGTGCAGCCGTAGCGGGCTGGAGCTGTCAGTTAGGATACTCGGTTTCACATGACGTTTGTAAGCGCCATCAAACAGAAATAAACAGAGAGTTACGTTGTAAGTGACAGCGTGAGCGCTTTGTTTAACGCCAAAGCGAATGTAAGCGCACACTTGAGAGAAACAGAGCGGGAGAGAGAGAGGGATCGAGAGTGTGCAAACAAGCCACACTTGCCGCATATAGCTGCAAATATTTGACCAGCATCACCGCCTTTTTGGCCATGTGTGCCTGGCTCGTTGTCGCTTTGTCGCGCTTGGCTGCTGTCCGGCACGTTCTCAACGCTCATAAAGCGGTCTCCAATTGTTGACGTTATGTTTGGTGCGCAGCAATGTGCCGCGCCTGCTGCGCACAACAAAT
Source organism: Bactrocera zonata (assembly GCA_037783105.1). Classification (NCBI taxonomy): domain Eukaryota; kingdom Metazoa; phylum Arthropoda; class Insecta; order Diptera; family Tephritidae; genus Bactrocera; species Bactrocera zonata. The sequence goes on along the minus strand of JBAWJQ010003034.1, from coordinate 37,938 downwards.
CCATCCAACCGATATAAGTTAAAACCGTCCACATAGCAGACGAGTTCCAGATTCCTGCTGAGCAAGTATGCCCATTTGCAAAGCTCGCGCGCTCTCTCCCACTCTCTCTCTCCCAGCAGTTTGTTGCATTTCACACGCGACAAATGCTGGGAGTGTTCAACTGGCGACAAAGTAACAGAGCGCGTATTTGCTACGAAGCTGGAGCATGCTGTAGCTGCGATGCTTTCGTAGTATTTTTTGTAACTTTATGCTTTTCCATGGCGCTCGCGTTTCTTACTCTCAAATGCTGCAACTGGCGCTCTCCAGCATCCCTTTGCTGCTGCAAGTGTGTGCGTTTGTTGCTGTTGCCGCTATGTGCTGAGCACCATTTTCATCTTAGAGGCATGGCTCTTGTCGTTGTAATACCTACCGCCCGCCAACACCCTTCTCAATGGGTTGGTCGTTACCGTCGTCATCGTCGTCGTTTTCAACATCCACAGCCGTGTCAGAGGAAGAAATTGAATGTACTCGTTGCGGCAGCTGCCAGTAGTTGCCTCAGAGCCCGCGGGTCGAAGAAAACGCTTTGGAAAACGTTGCGTGAAAATTTTGTGTGTGCGCATTTTTTGATTCATAGTGAATTTTCCACATTTTCTTCCATAAAAATATACAACAAAAATAAAAAACGAAATTTAAAACACACAACACACACTCACATATATACGAAGATACAGGATTTTCTTCAAAAATTCACCACATTACACCCGTTCACCCCGTTTGTGAAGCAGTTTGTGCAAAAGTGCTAAAGTTCTGGCGAGTTTTTGTGTAAATGACGAATAGTAAATAGCCATAAACAATCTTGGAGCAGTCAAGCAACAACAAAAAGTGAAAAAAAAACACAAACACACACACATAAGTAGTTGGTGAATTGGTGCCAAGCGTTCTAATGTTAAGTGTTAAACAAAGTGAAACGGTGTCAGCGTGTGAGTTTTCTTAAAGTCGTCGTCTGTAAAAGCGGAAAAAATCGTAGTCGCCTCTCGGTATCGGTGAAAATTTGGCACTCGAATGTTTAGAAGAATTTAGTGCAAAAAGGGCGTGTGCTGCGATATTCGGTGCAAGCGAAAAATGCGCAAAGCAAAAAGGTAGTAAAATACACTAAAAGTTTAAGTTAATACAAAGCCAAACTGTGCTGTGTACGTTAGTTAAGTTCAAGCGGGTTTGCCTACATTAATTTTAAGCCTTCAAAGTGCCAGTCAGTGGCAGAAGAAAAGTAAAAACCAATTGTTTGGTGTGTGTGCGTTGTCGGGCGAAAAAAGGAGTAGAAAGTCTGCGCAGAAGTGTTATAGTGAAATGGTTGTAAGTGCAGAGGGGGCAAGGGCAGAGTGTAGATAAAGGAAAATACAAAAGTGCGTGTGCCAGCAGAAATGTGGATAATAATAGCAATAACAGTGGCGAAAAGAGCAGCTGCAGTAACAAGTGAAATTGTTAAACGAACAACTTAAAAAAAATGTATTTAGCACGCTTTTAGGCAGTGAACTCCTAATTACAGCAGTCACTGCTTTTTCAATAAACTTTTAAAAGCCGAAAAGGTCTGAATCAGAGTTTTACAGCCTAGGAAATGTTGTCTACTTTTAGAAGATTTCTGAGTTCATTGCCTACTTTTAGGATATAAATATCAACTCAAAATTATTCAGAAAAATATACAAATTAATTTAAAAAAATTATAAAGCATACTTTTGGGGATTCTACCAAAAACATCTACTAACTTATTTGTATGTAGCATACTTTTAGGCAGTGCACAACAAATCGCAGTAGTCAACAACTGCTCTTTCAATATTTACAAACTTATTACAGCCAAAAAGTTCTGTGGTCTCAGTTTTACAGCTTGGGAAATTTTGTATACTTTCAGAAGATTTTTGTATTTATTGTCTACTTTTAGGTTATAAAGATTAACATAAAACCATTGCATAGTTTTAGCAGAAATATATAAAGGAATTAAGAGTGAATATAGAATACTTTTAGGTAGTAAACAACAAATTGCAGCTGCCAACTTATTTGTATGTAGCATACTTTTAGGCAGTGTACACGCAATTCATTTTTTAATACTCAATAAACGGCCGAAAAAGTCTATAATCAGAGTTTTACAGCTTTGGAAATTTTGTCAACTTCTAGGACGTTTTTGAATTCATCGCCTACTTTTTGGATATAAATATCAGCACAAAATCCTTGTATAGTTTAGCAAAATATATAAAATAACTAAAGAAAACTTATACAGCATACTATTAGGCAGTACACATAAATTGCAGTTGTCAACTTATTCGTACATAGCCTGCTTTTAGGCGGTGCAAAACAAAATGCAGCTGTCAGCAGATACTTTTTCACAATTTTTAATCTTCTAACAGCCAAAAAAGTTTAATGTCAGAATTTTAGTGTTTATTTTGAATATAAAATTTACGTTGCCTACATTTAGGCTGCCAAAGCAAGCTTCCTGCCTATCAAGGCAGCAGCAAATTTATTCAAGTATTCGCAAAAATCACCGCAAACGCTGGTAGAGTATATTCCATAATATTTTCATAATATTAACTTCAGAATTATGCAATTTCCTTTAATGGATATTCAGATTACACTTTCCAATGATAAAATTTAAAATTTACTTCTGTAAGCTACTTTTCATCAAATACACTGATTATTTGAATATAAAGTAGCACTTCTAGCCACCAAGAGTATTTATAATTACAAACAGGATTATATTATTTTTCGATAAATAAAGCTAAAAACACTATTAAATATAACCAATATTACCGTAAAGCTAAAAATTTACCTAAAACCATCACTACTTCCAATTTGTAGTAATGATAAGTTCCTAACTCAGTCGTGTCTCATTTCCTTCACAAAATATTTCATAAATTTCAACATTTCTAACTCTTTTCTACTGGCATTTTGTTTAATTAGCAATATACATAGTTGTGCCTGAATTGATTAATTATGTTGACTCACTGTGCTCAAGGCAACGCCTGCATTGGCAGAACTAATTATAGGCTATCTTATAATTAGCAATTGTCTTGTTGCTAGTGATAAATTATGTCTAACAAATGAAAAGTATATATTCCGAAAATAGGTAGGTTGAAACATAGTGTCCTGGGTTAAATCATCTAAGCTTTCTGGAGACTTTCGCGTTATACCAATTTTAACATTTTCTGAAGATATTTTGGGGATGAGGAGAACGCAGTTCATTGAATAGTAGCTAGCTTGCATTTGTACCTTGGCAGAAAACGCAATTTTATTTCATACTGCAGACTATAGATAGCGTTGAACATATTTTTTCTTATTTTGAACTCAAATGTACCATTTTGTGTATAGTAAGTTTGCCGCGAAGTTTGTAACACCCAGCAAAAGCCAACGCTTTGTCTGCAGAACTAGTCACGAACTAGTCCCTCAGTTTAGGAATATCGAAATGAAATTTTGCACACCTTCTCTCCTTACCAAAAAGCTACTTAAATGTCGGCACCGCCGATATCAGACAACTATTGCATATAGCTGCCATACAAACTGTTCGAACAAACTCAAGTCCTCTTACGAAATTTGGCTATGTTATTGTGACAATTTTTTTAAACGAATACTCAGATCGGACTGCTATAACATATAGCTGTCATACAAACTGTTCGAACAAACTCAAGTCCTTGTATGGAAAACTTTTTTATTTGACAAGTTATCCTTACAAATTTTGGTACAGATTATTATCTAAAGCAGTGCTACAAGCTTAGAAGAAATTGATTAGATCAGACTGCTATTACTTATAACTGCCATACAAATTAAACGACCGAAACACAAGTCCTTGCATGGAAAACTTTTTTAAATTCGCTTTAAATACTTTTTAATAAAAAATCACGCACAATGGCCAACTTTCATTAATTTTTTCTTGAACTACCATTTTAAATTATTATGCATATTATCTTCGATTTGGCATTGTTTAATAATAGTAATTTAATAGTAATATTTACATTTTGTGTAAATTGAAATTATAAATTTATTTTTATAATTTTTATTCACTTTTTATTATATTATATTTCATTTTTTATTTTTTTGTTATTTTTTATTTTTTATTATCTGCAAAATACCGTATATTTATTTATAGTCATATTCGTGCAAAAAATTTGCTTACAAAGAATGCCATTTGACATTTTCGTCTGATATTAGTGAATTACAATGCCATTCCATAGCTAGGCACATACACACGCACATACATAACGTTTCAAAATCATTGCTTTGTCTGCAATAACTGAAAATGTTTTTTGTGTTGCCTGCTTTTAGGGGTTTTCATAGTGTTTACCATGCCAGTGTGCATGTAAGTCTGTGTGTTGTTGGGTTGTTTGGCCGTTTACGCTGACGTCTGACTGTCTCGTTTGCCTCATTTACTTCGCATATTTTTCATTGCTCTTTCACTTTGTTTTTTGTTTGTGCGCAGCATATTTTTTTGTAGTTCAAACATATAGAGACAAAAAATAAAAGCAAAATTTTAATTGAAACCGTAGGGCGTCAGCTATTTTAAATACAAATAAATACAAATAAATGTCAATTACATATTTTTATATTTTATAATATTTTTTGTTTGTGTTTAATTCACATTTTTGTGGTTTTTAATTGCACACAACATTAATTTTGTTTATTATTATGCTCTTAATGGTTTAAATTGAGCGCTATTGTCTAATATTAGCTCTAGTTTTCCAATGAGGGATTATACTGTATGTATTCTAGTCACACATAAGCGTATGCTAGACAAATATTATTAATGGAAGGTAGATGAAAATCAGCTGACTAACAACTTCGATATATATTTAGTATAACCATTTTTTCTTTGTTGCTCTTTCATTCAATTATACCCTGGATAGGGTATTATAAGTTTACCTCCACGTACGAGTATGTAACTTTCCAAAGAAACGTCAGAGAGCCTATAATAGTTATATATATATATATATATGTATATGGTATATGTTAAATTATCGGCAGGAAAGTCTAAGTAGATTTAGCCATGTCTCCTTGTCAGTATATACGTGTACTAGTTTTTAGTCAGTTTTTGAGATATCGTTCTGAAATTTTACACAGGTGCTCTTCTCTTCAAGACGCTGTCAATTTGCCGAAACCGTTGATATCGGTCGAGTATAGCTTATAGCTGCCATACAAATTGAACGTTCGAATAAATGTCCTTGTTTAGAAAACTTTTGCATTTCATGAGGTAGAAATACGAAATTTGACAACGGTACTTACCTAAAGTATGGCTGTAATCCTCGAAAAAATGTTTGAATCAGCACACTATAGCATGCAGCTGCCATATAAACCCTCCCATTCAAATCGAGTGCTTGTATGGAAAACTTTTTCTTACTTCAAGATTTCCTCACGGTATTGGGTAAAGCTTGTTGGTCAAAGAAGGGCTGCAGTCTGCGAAAATATTTATTGAATGAATTTACTATAACGTACAGCTACCATACAAATTGAAGGTTCAAAGTCAAGAAAAGTATCCTTTTATATACTTACATCCTATTAGAAGGCTGATATACTTATAAAATATATTATAGTTCGCTCGACTTAGAAATTTTTCTTGCTTCAATTATTTATAGTTTGTTTTGCGGTCTAGCTTTATATATGTACATTACTTACTAAGTGTTAGTTCATACAAAATAACGATCGCTCTTTCAAGCCCAAAACAGAAGGTATGTATAAAAGGCTTCTCCAAATGGCAGAATCCCCTATTTGCCAGTGAAGTAAAAGTCTAATTGAAAATCAAGTCCTTCATACTATTTTTGCATAAGTCTATATAAGCCAGATCCACCCATAAAATCATAATGTTGTTTTTTGTGTGTGATGTTCAACGAAGTTTTTGCAAAACTGAAAGAAAAATGTGGTTAAATGCATATTTGTTTCTTGATACGAACTTAGCAAAAATTTATCCAAGACTATCAAGTTTTCGATGATACTTAGTGCCCAAGAGCCGTACACATACAGTACTATATCTGAATAGCAGTTCTATAAGAAAAAATCTCAACATTTTTTCACTTCATACTCCAGTAAGTAGACGCTTAGACATCTCTAAGAAAATCTCTACAAGTATGATCCTTACAATGTAACGCGAAGGTCCTCTCTCTTATGATTTTCCATTTTTTCGTATTATCAAATAGAAAAACTCATATCTCGCTTCCAATTACATGAAAAATATCCCGTTTCAATGATTTTGTAGGAAATGGAATGCACAACAAAATGATCTATTCACGCTGTACTGAAGTCTTAGGAAAAGGGTCGTCTCGCATTTTTCTTCTGAAATGCCTTACATAGTACTTGCTGGGTCATTTATAATTCACCAGTTTAGTTGCTACATTTAATATCTCCGATTAAGTAAGTTAAAAGTAAGCAGAAAGCATAAGCAACCACAAAATTTCAATACTTGCGTATTATCAATATTGCAAACGGTTTTTTGCTGACAGCAACACGAGGCACCTTTGTTATGCTGCCGAGCGCTCAGGTACTGATATAGCAGATAAAGTTAGTGAGTAAATTGCCACAGGCTGTACAATGCGAGAGAAGAACGCGATATCTACATAGGTAGGTTAACACAAACAAAAACTGCGATTGGTGAAAGGTTAGCAGGAGTTAGTGAACAGACAGGTCCAAATGCAGGCGCTTGCCATAGGCAAAGTTGGTTTAACGCTGGTTACAAACTTTAGTTGGAAAGCGAAAAAATATAGAAATACATATTATGAAGCAAATATATGTGTTACAATGTGCCAAAAAATACAAAAATAACGAATTTGATGTAATTAATGGAAAAAAAATAAAAATAAAGTCAAATAGTGCAAAAATCACTCATACGCCCTCTACAACCAAAATAATTACATATATAATATGATTTATGCGCGAAGAGCTCAGCTGTGAGCAATACATGAACTTTTGCTGGGCATCAAAGTTAATTTATAACTTTCATTATTTTTTCAGCTAGCTAATAAATAAATTGATTGCTTACAATAGTTATGACTTAATGATAGTGAAAGCTAAAAGTGTGCTGAAAGGCAGGCAAAGTAAATATAGTGTCTAAACTCATGAAAGTGTGTTTAAAAAAAGCTGAAACAACTGCCATAATAAAAATCAAATTGCAAAGCGTCAACCTCAGCAGTAATAATACTGAAAATAAAGCAGCTAATAATAATTAACAGCGCAAAGCAGTCGAGTCGTGCAAGAGGTGAGTGACTTTTTGAGGCATAGATCCTGCTCGAAGATAGCATTTTATCAAAGTAAATGTATGTATAATATAAACATTTTGTTTGTGATTGGTTTGAATTATACATAAGAATATAGGCACATTACATTCTTAAATCAAAGCAGAATAGAGGCGCTAAATAAGCCAAGAGTTGGCTTTTTTTATGTATAACTCAAGTTTTACATTTGATATCATTAAGCTGCTGTTTCGTAATTTAGATCTTTGGGCTACGATCCTATTGTAATTATAATAATATATCACAAGTTTCAAAAGTGGTAAACGAAAAAATGCTAACGGAGTATTTAAGAGCAGAAATATTACACAATAACTAATATAAAACTCATGTATTATTTTAAGTAAATAAAAAAATATATATTTATATAGTTAAATTTGTATATATGATCCATGTACAGCGGGTTTTGGCTCAGCAATCGTGTTAAATTGACGATAATCCTCGTAAACCTTTCGTACCAAAGATCCCCAGATGTTCACAATACGTCTTACATTAGGAGAGCAAGCTGGCCACTCCAAAAGATCTTTGCGGATTACTGTGTAAATAGGTGTAAATAGCAGAATTTCTTATATTACATACTTCCCGGTACTCGGAACTATTCATTCGGTCAGAAGGGCATGTCAACGGTACTGTCCCAGAATTTGAAAATGCGTCCCATACTACAAGTGAGCCTCCGCAGTAATTGCGTTTTGAAGAATAATAGTATTGTCTGTAGAAATAAATAATAATATACTAGAAATAGCAAAACTCGATGGACAGTTAAATGGTCAAACTTATTTCACTTATTCAGCTCTGTCAGCGCGTTCCAGGCAACTTCGTCAGTTGAAAAGTAATGAAAATATGTGGTTTAGATAGCATTACACATATTTTCCACGGAATCACCATTTCTACTTATGGCTAAGCCATAATAAGCTGCCAACTTATCGATCATCTATCCAGTAAGTTGGCCTTTTCCACCGAGATTTTTTTTGTATTTTTTTGTTTTCAACTATTTCAAAATTTTTTTCACACAGTCACGGAGTCGCGTGACCATTCGTTTCTGCACATGTTCAATACATTCTTCAAAATTCCAGAGTACGTTTTGGAATCACCGTCCCCGATATAATTTTTGTGCAACATAAAAGTTTGTCCAGTAATCCACAAAACTTTGCTGCATCTTTTAACCATAATCTGAGAATTCTCATGACTAATAAAAATAGTCAATTTATTTCATAAGATACTCAAGAAAGGGATCACGTGGATCGTTTCAGCTAATTTTGGTTGAAAAACATTTTTGTGTTTTTTTTTTCTACGTATGTTAAGAGATATTCGCATTTCACTGGAAGACTACATTTTCACGAAAAAATTTGAGAAATAATATGAATAAACGCACAAGTTTACTGTTTGGCTTAGCTGCTTATACTGACTGCCACTTTTAAATGTTTTCTAGTTTGGGGATTGAAAAATAAATATCGAGTTTTAAAAAGTACTAGTACACTGTTGCTATACGCATCTAAATACATCAGAAGGAAGCATTTACAATAAGCAGATACATAAAAGGGATAGCATTCCAGGTAGGCGTTGTCGTTCCGGCCTTTTACTTCCAAGAACTCTGAAACGCCTTTTCAAATATGGTGTGTAACTTCGAAGATATTCACCGGAAAGATATGAAATTTTCTGTTTGCGATATGTACATTAAGAAAAAAATTTAAATAAAAAAATAAATTTTGCGAAAATACTAATTGTATATAACGCTTTAAGTGTTATAATCACTTATTATATTATCTTATCTTTTTAATTAAGAAAGTCTATTTGATTTATACAAGTTACTTGTTCGATTTGGAAGTTTCAAAATTATGCAATTTGAAGGTATTTGCGCGCATGAGTGTTTAAATTTTATAAATTGTCTAAACTAAAAAAATACTATTCCACATGAAACTCCTATAGCCGCCTTAATCCCTGTTTTTTGTATTTGCTAGTTTTACATAATAATTAAAAATTTTATTATATTGTTCGGTTTTTAAATTATATTCTTCTTCTTTACTGGCGTAGACACCGCTTACACGATTATATATTATATTACTTCTCTCAAAATCATATCGGCCTTCCTTTTTTTGTTCGTTATTATTTCGTCATGTAATTGAAAACTTCTTAAAGTACTTCTGTCAACTTATCATGGGCATGGACGTTTTCATACTAGAAATATATTGGGTACTCATTCCGTATTTCAAATCAAACTTTAAATAATTTTTTTTATTTATAATGAACTTTAATGAACCAAATACATACCATTTTGGTCGACCACTTTTTGCCATTTTTCCGCTAGAGACATTATTCCATCAGTATAAAACTTTTCTGCGATTTTTATAGGCTTCTCTTACAGCCAACTTTAGTCCGTTAGGGGAGTTCTACATTGACCGAAATAAATAATAGTCCGATGGTGCAAGGTCAGGGCTATATGGTGGATGCATCAAAATTTCCCAGCCAAGCTCTCCTAGTTTTTTCCGAGTCATCAAAACTCATCATGGGCGGTCTAGCGTTGTCCTAATCTAAGACGAAGCCCTTTCTGTTGATCAGTTCTGACCATTTTTATACTCTGAACAGGGTATATTAAGTTTGTCACGAAGTTTGTAACACCCAGAAGGAAGCGTCGGAGACCCTATAAAGTGTGTATATAAATGATCAGTATGTTGAGCTGAGTCGATTTAGCCATGTCCTTCTGTCTGTCTGTCCGTCCGTAGTCCGTAGTTTCTCAGTTTTTAAGATATCATTTTGAAATTTTGCATATGTAATTTTTTCTTCAAGCTGCTTATTTTTCGGAACTGCCGATATCGGACCACTATAACATATAGCTGCCATACAACCTGAACGATCGGAACCAAGTTCTTGTATGGAAAGCTTTCACATTTGACAATGTATCTTCACAAAAGTTGGCACAGGTTATTTTCTAGGGCAACAATGTAATCTCCGAAAAAATTGTTCAGATCGCCTTACTATAGCATATAGCTGCCATACAAACCGAACGATCGGAATCAAGGGCTTGTGTGGAAAACTTTCGCATTTGACGTGGTATCTTCACGAAAGTTGACATGGATTACTGCTTAATATAAACTGAACACATAGTCACTAAAAGAAATACACGTGTGAAGGGTATATTAGCTTCGGTGCAGCCGAAGTTAACGTTTTTTCTTGTTTTTTCGATTGATTGCTTCCATCTCATCAGTTGTTGATAATAAAATGCGGAATCAATTACTCGACCAGCCTGGAGCAGCTCATAGTGGATGATTCCTTTCCAACCCCACCAAACACTCAGCATAACTTTTCGAGGTGTCAATCCCGGCTTTGCGACCATTTGTTGAGTTTATTGTCGTATTTTATACACTTTTCGTTTCCTGTTGCCAATCACTTCCAAAATGGTTCGACTTCATTTCGTTTCAGCAAAGAATCGCAGATGTTAATTCGGTCCATTAAACTTTTCACAGACAATTCAGTGGTACTCAAACATCGAACTTCTTTTTGTAGCCTGACTTTTTTAAATTATTTAAAACCGTTTGATGATGAGTGTTGAATTCTTTCGCGATATCATGGCTGCTTATGGGATGATTTTGGCCAATCTTTTCCATAATTTCATCGACTTTTTCAAAGATACATAGGTCGACCAGAGCGAGGTGCACCTTTCAAATCGAAACTTCCAGAACGGAAGCGAGCGAACCATTGTTATGCTACACGAACTGATACAACATCATCTCCGTAAACTTCACAAATTTCATTGGTGGCTTGAACATTCTTTCCTTTTTTATAAAAAAATTACAAATATGAAATTCGTAATATTTGAAATATTTTTATTATATTCACTCATTTTTGAACAGCTGTAACTTTTTTCAACTTCCCGAATTAATTTTTTGTGGTTAAATGAAGCGATTGCATCGACATCTATTGATTAAATACGAAAACAATTTTTCAACTACCCATATTACTTCGTGTCTCGATGCAAATTCCGTGAGTTTTTCAAAAATCGCTAGTTTCAATTTGATGAGTTGTTTCTGGCAAGGTTTCCCTTTAATTATTTCATCCGGTTTAAGAGGCCATAATAACAAAACACGCTCTTCTGATCCCACCAAATAGAAAGTATTTTCTTGGCGTCGGGGATAATCGGTTTTGCCGTTGATTTGACTGTTTGAGCAGCTTCCCATATGAGTTTTTGCATTTATGATTCTATTAATGGATGCTCTTTTCACCATGAGTCACATCTCGATAAAAAAAAAACGTTTTTTTTTGTAGTGTTCCAACAGCATTTCTGGAAAGCAAACCTGTCTTTCAACATCTCTTCCTTACAATTCATGTTTGATTGCTTCCAGTTGCTATGAAACATCTTGGATTGCTTGAGTGGCTCCTAAAGGTTTCGTTAGCAGCTCTTCTTGTGTTTGACAATAGACTTCATAGAGTAGTGCTTTCAGTTCCTCATCTTTTCTCATCCATTTACAACTTTTTAGCCGCTGAAGTCGTTCCTCACTTTCCCAGCCAAAATTCCAAAATCACAACTCTAAATCGTGCAAACCACATTTGGCAAGTTCGCTGAGCTGGAGTACGTTCAAAAAAAAAAATTTCCACCAAACCACAATGAGTTTCATCTGAGGTTTTCCGCTTATTAAAGTAATTTGCTTTCCTGCTCTATATTTTATCACCACTTGTTGCTAACAGTGATTCGTTGTTATAAATACAGCCAAAAGTTGATCATATTAACTGATAGAAATTTTTCGCTTTACAGGGTGACACAGCTACGCAACAGCGTCATTTCTTCTGCCAGCCCACGCAATTGTTTCTTGTTTTTTGTTGTTTACAACTTTTGTGCCTTCGCCCACCTGTCAAAAACTACGTCACTCTGTTTCGTCGCCACTTCACTTGGCTATCTATGTGTATATCGTGTGCCTTTCGCTTTCTTTTTTCACTTTTGCCACGCGCTTTTTCTCGCTTGCTGCTGTTGCCTTGCTTTGGGGATATTCCGTACTTTGCGCTTTTGTAGATTTTATGCTTGTTCTTTTGCTGCAAACCTGTAAATATGTCTGCAGTTATTATTCCTTTTTCTAGAAAGTTTCCAAATATTTGCTCGATCTGTTGCCATACCGTATCTTCCATGATATTTTTGTTGTTGTTGTATTTTAATCTTCTTGGTGTTGGAGTTTACTTTATGTTTTTATTGTTTTTGCTGGGCATTCTTTGTTCACTGCTTCTAAAATCTGGCCTTTGTCTTACGCTTTGTTAGCAAATTTGCCTTTTGTCAATTGCCTTTGCTGTACTATCAAATGACAACAAATTCAATACATCGACGTGCATAAATATATTTCTATACATACATACACATGAAGTGTATACATTTTTACACTATGAATAGAATGAATAAAAAATATATTTTCTACAATACTGTCATGACATTCTTTTTTTTTTTAAATACCCCTCCATTTTATCACTGTAGCTGTGCAACCAGGTCCCCCCAGTTTATCATCGTTTCTTTTTCTCTGAAATATTTACTGTTAGTTTAGTGGAAATATTTAGGCATGAGCGATTGTGCAAGCAAAAGTTTACCTTTAGCTCGCTTTTGATGGCTTGGTGACGCAGTTAAGAACATATTCTCTTCGCTGGAGAGCATTCGATCTTCTAACAAGATTCTGCTTCAACACAAAAGAGAAAAACCACTCATCAATGGCTTAAAAGCATTATTGCTTGCTTCGTAGCAGCAGATGAATTTTCGTCTAGAAGTTCAGCTTCGAATTCATCACCAATACCTCACAGTGATTTCCAGTCTTAAAAAAAAATTTTTTTTTTTTGCTTCGAGCAGCGTCTTCAATAGCAATATAAACTGTGCGTACAGCAATTGATCTATAGCCAATTCGTTTGAGGGCATTAGTGAAAGAAACAGCTGACAGTTTAGAGCAAAATTTCGTACGCCATTTAGTTAATATATGTGTTATTAAATAAAATTAATTTCATTAAGAAATATATTTTAGTTTTACTTTTATAAAAGGCGGAACTTTTAACAGAACTAATGGCAGGACTTACAGGCCAATTAAGGAGTTCCCGGCCAACCATAGTAGAACACATTGTTTTGGCAAAATACATTTTTTCTTATTCAATATAATTCTCTTCAAGGGGATATACTGTTTGTAGTGATCTTCCCACTTTTCAATACTAATTGGATAGTAGGATTTGTTCTACGCCTCAAAATGCGCCTCAGCTTCAGTGTTTACCTCTTCATTCGAAAACTTCTTCCCAGTATCCTTGTCAGATCTGAGAACAAGAAATTGTTGCTGGGGTCAGATATGGACAATACGGTGAATGCAGAAGCAATTCGAAATCCAATTTATGAGTTTTTACCATCATTTTCGTTGACTTGTGACACGGTGCATTGTCTTAGTGAAACAGAACTTTCTCGTTTTCAAGTGCGACCATTTTTCGGTGATTTCGCCCTTCAAACCATGCTATGTAATAGTCGCTGTTGACAGTTCTTGCTTTTTTAAAGAAGTTAATAAAAATTATTATATAAACAAACCAAAATACGGAGGCCGTAACCTTGCCATCCGTCTGTTGCGTTTTCCCGCGCTTTGGAGCGAGTTCGCCCTGTGCAGTTTACTCGTGCGTGGTCCACTGGGATGACTGGCGATTGGACTTCGAAGCGAAATGATGGACCCGTGTTTCATCCATTGCCACATATCGATCCAAAAACTCGCATTCATTGCGCTTAAACAACCACAGAAACTGCTCCGAAGCATTCACTCCGCGAAAGAAAAGTTCTGGAGTACCGTGTGCGAGTCGAAATAAGCGTAGCTCAGCGTCGTAACTAATTGTTCGGTCGGAAGTGACCGCGGTTGGAAAGCATGCACCTGAAACTTGCGGATGCAGAAAGAATTGAGGGCGTATTCTATATAGGAAGCTTTTATGAAAGTTAAATACCGAGGAAAGAGCAGAAAAGGTTTATATTCCTTAATACTGTTGCAGATGAGCCTCCTTCAGAGAAGCGACTTTCTTTTCTGATAGCAGGGCGGCGATATCGGTGCCAGGCCACAATGGAATCGCTGAAAACTCTAAAGTTGAGAAACTGGCAAGGAAGAGTACTCTAGCCGCACTTCCAGTAGAGTGATGCTACTCTCTACTACTAGATAGTTGGGCTTCATGGGAATTTCATCAGCACTGAGCTACCATCGCTTCATGCGCTGCGGCAATAACTTTTTAGCCAAAGTCGATTATAAGAGATGCAGTAAGCTCTTTGTTTTCAGTAAGGCTAGCCTCTTCCTAGTTGTGGGACTTCCCATAGGCAATTGCCCTGTCTATCCATCTTACCGGACCCCAGCTGCAGAAGCTGTATAGAAGAAGACGAATTGGAAACATCTCCGCATTTCCTTCTTTATTGTGCAACATTTGCGGGTGCAAGGCTTAAATTCTTGAATGTTCCCACCGAACTGGTGTGATTAGAAATTAAACGCCGGAGAAAATTTTTGTGCGCCACAAGGCGCTTTGCTGACTTATAAGTTCAAATAACAAGAGTCCAAATGCCATTCATGGTTCAGCTAGGAAAGCCTAACCTAATCATAATGTGAGACTATGCGGAAAATCCTCCATAGAACATAACGAAATATAATATAATAGCACCTTAAACCGTTACGTTGTTATCACCTCCAGCACAGAAATGTAACAAACATTGAACCTTAAAAGCGATTAATACACAAGGACCTTGAACCTCACAGCAGCCATGTGTTTACATAGATGTGTGCATCAATACTTCGTTGCCGCATTTTGCAGTGCAGTTGCATACCTACAAATGCATGTGCACGCGTGTGTGTGTGTGTGTGTGCTGAATTCACAAACGTAACAAATTAAAATGCAATGCTTGCCTACTTTTGGGCTTCACTTATACATAATGCGTACACATACACAAGCAAGTGCGTGATCTTGCAAAAATACGCAGACATCAATTCGTGCATGTGTATATGTACGCACGTATGTATATGTGAAATGTGCATGGATGTTTTAAAATCGCATTCTCTGGCGACTCATTGAAATTAATTGTAAATATTTGCATGAACAGTGACAGCAAAGGAGCAAAGCGACAGTGAGCAGGTGAAGAGAATGCGAAAGAGTGGCATGAGCAGAGGGCGTAGGAAAGTGACAGGCGAGAAATCCAAAGTCAAAATTGACACTTGAGCATGTGTTGACACTCTGACTCAAATATGCATAAGCGTGCACATCTACAGATGCTGCCTACAGCCGCATATGAAAGCGAACGCATACAGGCGCACTCAGAAGAACATATTCACACACATACAAAAACGTTGCCGTGACGAAAGCAAATCAACAAATAATATCTGACCTACGAATATTTTGTATATATATATACTCAAAATGTATGGATGTATGTTTGGTGTTTATTTTGCTGCAGAGTGTGGCTTACAAAACCTAACTGTGAGCTGTATGCAAAATAATGAAATACGAGCGAGCGACCCGCTTGACACCTTGCGGTTAATTTTTGCGGTTGTACACGTATTTTTAGTACACTCGGGCGGCACACATACACGCATACACTCGCACACGCATGTGACTGGTGCATTTGTGTGAGGTCACTCTAGAATATATTCCATTTTGCCTCACTACAACGGCAGTTGGAGAGTGTCTACCTAATGGCTGACTGAAAAATCACTTTGCAAACACTTCAAAAGTATTTTGTATATGTGTGCGTATGTATGTTTGCATGCACGTGTTAAGTTATGTATAAGCTTACCGCATCGTTGTTGCTGTTTGTTCAACTTGTCCACAATATAAATAAACTTTTGCCTGCGAGCGCCCAAAAACGTTCGTATGTATGTATTTGTATGTATGTATGTAAATGCAAATATATGTAGGAATAGCTGTAAAGTTGGCATTTGCAGAAGTACATGCGCTTACATGCACATACAAACGTCGCCAGCAAGCCAGCATGTCAGCTTGAGGGTAAGCGCCTGAAAGCATGCCACAGCGGCATTTGCTTGCAGTGAGCACAATAGTTGTTGTTGCTTAGCTTGTATTTGTTGTTGTTATTACGATTGTTGGTTGGTTGTTGGAGGTTGCGGTTCTATAGTGGTTGTTGTTGTAGATATTTTCATTGTAGTTGTTGCTAAAATTTTTGTTGTTGTTGTTGTTAAAATTTTTGTTGTTGTTGTTGTTGTTGTTGTTGTTACTGGTTTTGTTAATGGCTATATTGTTGAGTTTTGTTATAAAATGTTGTTGTTGTTGTTTTTAATATTTTCATTGTTGTTGGTTTTTCATTAATTGTTATTGGTTGTGTTGCTGATTGTTTTTGGTATTTTTCATTGTTGTATTTTTGTAATTTTTGTTATTGTACCTTTGTATTTATTATTAATGTCGTTGTTTGTCTTGGCGGTTGTTGCTGTTTTTCATTGTTGTTGTTTTTGATATTTTTATTGTTGTTGTTTTTGTATAAATAGTAGTTTTTTTGTCGCTGCACTCACTTCTTCTGACACTAGTCGCTGCAGGCACCTGTCCTCGCAGCTCATGCACTCGTTAAACTAGTTGAGTGTAAATTAGTTACACACACACACTACGCACGCCACACACTTACAAATAGTACATACCGAGAGTCGCTATGTCACACAAAGAAACGTATACATATGTTATAAGGTATATATGTATGTTTATATAACTGTATATATACATATGTATATATTATTGTATATGCATGTGTGTTTGTGTGAATGCGTTACACGAGGTTTCATTAGTCGCTGCTGGGCATGCGCTCGAGTAGAATTTGTGTGTCGTTAACGTCCTGCAAATGCCACTCGAAAGAACTGCAACTCAATGTTAAAATCCTTTAATTACATGGTGGCTAATGTGAATTTCAGCCATGTGGCGGTTGTTTGCTATGTTAACTACTCATACACACTCGACTAGCTGCCAGCGTCAGGCTCTTCGACTAGGTTTGTTTTATTTTTGAAGAACGCATACGCCGTCACACTTTCAGGGCCAACATGTAGTTGCTGCTAGCGCTAACATACCCAGCATTTTTTGTCCTTTCTGACGCCTCTACTTGCCGCCCGCCTTGCACTGTAGTTGTTGCTGTGTAATTCGGTTGGCTGCTTACGCTTAAACATTTATTTTCTACCACCGCATATCCTTGACTTCAGTTGCCATTTCTCAGCATAAATTTGCACGTACACCCTACAGCTGGTTGACTGGCTGTCAACCCACACACACACACACTGCACTAGTATCTACGTAAATAATTTCTTATAAACTTATGCATGTATGCGTATTCACACATACACACATACGTACGTAGTAGGTGCTTAGACGTTGGTGTAAATTTCTGGTAATTAAACGCAATTGTTGAAATTTCCTGCTAAATAATTTCCTTTTGCAGCTGAGTTAATTTGTGTGTGTATGTACGTGTGTGCGTGTGCGTATGTGCGAACTTTAAAAGTGTTTACACTCCTAAGTTCATGCTGCACATGTAATGTGCTCACTCTTGAAACTGTATCGTTCGTGCGCATTAGTGCTTGGTAATGAATACTTGCTCATTTTGTAGCATACATTCGGGCGTCTAAGTTCTAGTGAACTCTAAGCAATTTTGAGGCATGAAATGTTCACAAGGTTGTGCTGCTGAAGACAACATACATATAAGCAAACACTTTTAGGGCAGTATTGGGAGGTGGTGGAAGGTCATGCTTAATTTCCAGAAAGCAAGCAGATAGCTGGATTCCCGAGAAAACAATGAGAATGAAGGGTGAAGCGGATAACGGTGGTCGATTCCGAGAAGGATCCCACTTGGTCAGCTTAGAACGTTGTTATGGAGCCAAAAACTCATATATATTGAATCATAAGACCTTTACAAATCGAGAAAGCTCTTTGAGTCAGTCAGTCTAGTCTTAGTCTTGAGCCAGCCTACGTTTACGACGTTGCTCTCAAGGTATTTTTAGGTCCCGTCTACCAGTTAACACAGGGATACATCAGCGTGGTATCCAACTGAAAAGGTATTATTTACCGGGAGTTAAAAAAATCCCTGAAAGGCCTCTTCCTTTATTCGGAGGCTATCATCTTCAAACTGTTGATGAGGTGCAATGCCTATGGCGTTCCTTGACAAAAAGCTTTCATGGAGGTCAAATATTGAAAGAGTAAGGAAGGAATTTGAGTTATAAGAAAAAGGTGGAGAATTTCAACAAAGCTGGTGTTTTGGCTCAACGAAACCATACGTAAGCCAGTAATGCTCTATGGTATAAACGTCTGGTGGAGGATGCTCGAAAAGGCTGCACTTGCTTGAAGGTGTCCAAAGAGCGGTTCTCATCGGAATTTCCGGTGCGCTACGGTCTACACCAATAATGGCACTTAAAGCCATTCAAATTATAGAACTCTTGGACACTGACGGCAGGTATATTGTTGGGAACTAGTTGCACAACAATCACTCACCACCTAACCGTAGCAAATTACCAACATGGCTTCCGAAAAGTGCACACTACCACCACAGCATTTAGCGTTGTAAACATCCAGATAGCTCGTGGCCTTAACCAGAAGCCATCCTGTGAGAGAACGATCCTCGTAGCTTCGGACTTGTCAAAAGCTTTTGACACAGTCAGTCACACAACGCTACTGCAGGACACCGAAAAAACTACGTTCCCTCCGGGTCTGAAGAGGTGGACCATGAACTACTCGGTTGTCAATCATCCGTACAATGTCGAGATAAAAAATCAAAACTGAGAAGAATTATCAAGGGGTTCCGTAGGATGGTGTCCTCGCCACGCTATTTTTTAACTTCTATATCTTGAAACTGCCACAGCTACCAGAGTGGGTCTCTATCATCTCTTACGCTGATGATTGCACGATATTCGCTTCGGGCAATGAAACCGATGGCATGTGTTCAAAGGTAAAGCTATCTCTCAAACCTTTCTCGCTTCCTCTCTGCACGGAACTTAACACTCTCTCCCACTAAATCCACAGCGACTGTATTTACAAACCTTAATATTGCAGTTGATCGCAATAAAATCCTCAAAGCACTAGTCGGCAGCACATGGGGAAAGGACAAAAAAGCGTTGTTGGCAACTTACAAGGCAATCGGCCTGCCGCACCAATATCGTCGCCTGAAGCTGAAGACGAGGAAGCTTCAGATTATAACAGGATGCCCCCTGATGTCTCCTGTGGAACACTTGCATAATGAGGCCTTTGTGTTCCCAGTTAAGAAGCATAATGAACTCCTCTCAAAACACTTCCTGCTGGGGTGATTTTGCAGAAGTCATCCTTGCAGTCAACTGCTTGGAGCGAAACCGCCTCCTATTAACATCAAGAGGTAATATCTCAACTACGTCCACAACATCAGATCATACGCCAACCAGACTTCGAACGCAGCTCACATCCGAAAAGCACTAACCGTCATTCACAGTGGAGCCATTAAAACCTTCACCGACTCCCTGTCAGTAAATGGCGTAATTGGAGTCAAACCACCACTCAACACAGACGAAGATCACGAGTTGCCGCGTGAAACGAGAGTGACCCTAGCGCAACTTCGTTCTTGATACTTTAAACCCATACTTATTCAGAATAGACCCCGACATATCCAATATATAGTATGTCTCACGTGCAATGAGTCTCCATGACATTGGCCACCTCTTCGCATTGACCATCAATCCGACCTATCTGATACCCCTGCCCCTTCGGTCTGACCCCGTCGAAACAGCTCGTTTCTTGGGCCTTCTGTTGGATGACGTCGACGACAACTTAGCTAATCCTTAACATCCTAAAGGGGATTAGGCATCCACTAAAACAACAAAAAACATACACCGAAATTCTCTCCACTTTCAACTGCATTCCTGATAACTTGAATCATTACGTCGCAGAAGTTACTCGCCTCGTCTTTTTCTCTGTTTAAGTTGCTGGAGAAGAGGCGCAGTAAGCTTTTTCATAGATGGGTCGAAGCTAGAAGGGAAATTTGGCGAGGGAGTTTCCAGTAAGGAGATCATAGCCTTAGGTTACAAGATTACTGTAGTATTTTTCAGGCAGAAGTGGCTACTATCGAGGTGGCGGTGATGGATTTTCTCCATTTATATATTGAATAAGTCACACGGTAGTGAGTCTCCTTGTCTTAAACCTCGCTTGTTATCAAACGAGTCGGAGGTCCTTACCGATCCTGACGGATTTTTTGATGTTGGTCAACGTCAGATTAACAACCGTATTAGCTTTTCGCGGATACCAAGTTCAGACACAGCAACAGTTCCTTTTCGTGTTGTCGGCGAAGAGATGGTGTATGGTGATCTTTCTTTCACCAATCTTTTCCGTGAATGTATTTATACAAATATTTTCCCAAAAAAAACCTACGAACCAAACTACATTAGCTACCTGATCTCATTACCAATCGCTGACGGCGTTTAAAAGGGTGGTTGATTTTATGCATCTTTGTTTCTACAACATTAGTGGGGTGGTTGTGTTACCCCGCGGCTATTAAAGGTATATCTACATAAGTAAGCAGCATGAGGTTTTGTTATCGGAAGTTTTCGCCTCAGACAGGCAAGAAGTGTTCCATAATCGACATGTTGTGGTTGCTGTTTCTTGTTGTTATGCCTTTTGTTCGGTTTGCTTTTGCCGTTAGAATTTTATTAGTAATGCTAATATCTTTTCTTTTCAGCAACCATATTGCTCTTATCCCAAAAAATGCCAGACTTTATACATGGTACAAATATATTTATAATTATACACGTGTGTACATATGGTTATATGTCTGTGGTTGTAAGTAGAATTGTATAGATGTTTGGTATCGTTTCTTTTCATGCAACATCATCTAGTTTTGTTATCATTCAGCACTTTCAGCTTATATCGGCCTTTTCATCAAATATGCAGCGGTTGTACTCAGAAACTCTTAATAATTTTAAAACAAGACCTCAAATATTGGAAATAACTTTAAACGACTTTGCATTGCCATTTCTTAAGCGTGTTCTTAAAGAGTAGAACATATACAACACAAGCAATTTTGACGCCTGATTTTGTGCATTGCCATTACACTGATGGCTGTCAGAAAAATTTCGACAGCTGTTTTCGGTAATTTTTTACGTGCTTTGCTTATGAATAATTTATCAGCAATATTAAAATTATATTTTGGTACATTGGTATTTGGTCATATTGACAGTACGGAAAATAACGGTGTACAGCAAAATAAAAAAAAATTTTCGCTTTAAAACAACACTACCGTACAAAAGTTCGTCACGCCCATTATAGGTGCTTTAACATTTTATCGCGCTTATTTTCAGAACTTTAATAATCTCTTTGCTTTCAAAGCTAATCCGTTTCTCCGTAATTTTAAGTAAGCTTAAGTGGGAAAGTGCTTAAGTAAAAGTAAGTAAGTAAGTAAGTGTGTGAAGCTTTACGAGACTAAATGAACATACTGCATAAATAAATAAAGTAAATAACAGGTCAATTGAAAAGTCGGATTGACACATAGATGGTGTGACAGTTAGAAGGACGAAATCGCCGGTAATCGGCCGCATTTGAAGAAGAGAAAGTGTCGTTTCACTAAGCCACAGCACCGTGTCACAAATGAGTGAAAAGAATGGTAAAAATCCATGGGTTTTAAATTGCTTCCGCATCCAACGTAGTTTCCAGTTCGAGAGTAGACTCAATGCAAAGAGTGGATGTGGAGGCGAGAAAAATTGATTATTTGATTGCTTGTGGTTCAAAAACCTTAGATACTGCTCAGAACTCTTGCAAAATAGCTTAGGCAAGAATGAGTCTTGGTTGTTTCCCACGAGTCGGTACGCCATGCCACTCTGCGGCTTAAGAAATCTCTGCTTTCTCCAGCTAGCTTCTTTAAACGCTGCACAGTCGCTGTATCAATCATTTGATAGAATATTAGGATGACGCCAGATTTTCTAAGGCATTAAGCTGTATTATAGCGATAGCCCAAGCAGATAACGGAAAAATACGTTAACTTCGCATGAAAAGCAATACATTGCTCCAACATCTAAGTAGTGAGAAAACAGGCATTCACAGATATTAAAATTAATTTTGGATAAAATTTTAAAAAAGTGCAGAAAAATTTGGCTTTTTTCAATAATTACAAGATAACAATGCAAAGCAAAAGACACGTCAGAGCTCTGATTTTAACCCTATCAAAAATGTTGGGTTTACCTTCGGAAAAAATGGCAAAAAGAAGCCAAAAAATCGAACAGCATTAAAGTCTGTCATACTCGAAATTTTATATAAGATCCATCAGAATATGATCTACCAAAGTTGGTGCATTCCATGAAAAAATGCCACAAACACATAGTCATCGCTGAAGGGAGTCATACCGATTATTAAATTTGGCCATAAATTGAAAACTGAATCGTCAATTTGGACCGAGATGTGCCCGAAGGTTCCACATGTACTACTGTGGGTAAATATCACATCAAAATTATCATTAGTTTGTAGTATAGGCTTGCCTTCCTGAAGTACATTAAGTGTATTCAGAAAGAAGTTCTATTAAATTTTGTGTGCGGAATTAAATTTCTAGTTCCGAAGCGCTCAGAATGTTGGAAAAAGCCTTCGGTAACAATTGTTTGTTGCGAACAAGTGTTTTTCATTGGTACAAATTATTCAAAGAGGGTCGAGAACGCGTTGACAATGAACAATGACCAGGACGGCCATCAACATCAACTGATGATCAATACGTCAATAAAACAAAATAGTTGGTGCTTGAGAATCCACTACTAACAATCAGAGATCTTTCCGGCATCGTTGGTATAGCGGAAGGATAAGTGAAAACCATTTGGGTCTAAAAGAAGTGAAAGAACGATTTATTCCAAAATCACTAAATTTTTTTCGAAAACGAGAACAATACTTCCCGTTTTTCGGGTTGTCATGAAACGTTTTATTACCAGCGATGAGTCTTGTATCTATGCTTACGACCTGGAAACAGACGATGGATCGGCCGAATATTGTGGCAAAGGTGAGCCGAAGGCGAAAAAACCGCGTCAAAGCAGGTAAAAATCATGGTAATGTTGACAGTTTTCTTCAATTATCGAGATCTGCTACAAACCGTATTTCTTCTGACCGGCCAAACCGTGAACAAGGAATACTATTTGAGTGCTATGCGTTGTTTACGCGCAGCTATTCACAAAACTATGGGCAGGCATACACCTCTTAGTTTCTGTACCAGTCGCTGCTTTGGTAAGAATCTCAGAGCCAACGCTGATAATGTTCTTAGCTGAAGCTGAAATTAAATAAAACATGCTTTCCACACACAAATCAAACTATTCAAATTTCAATTTGTCAACATTTATTAAAGCCTCTTCCTATATGTCTATATCTCTGTAAGTTGGAGAATCGTGCATTACTTGACTCAAAAGCAGCAGCGCGACAACTGAAATTTTAGTACAGAAATCTTGAAAGAACATCGCCTTCATTTTTAGTTGCTTTGTAGCGACTGAACCGAATTGAAATACTTAGAATATATTTTATTGTGAAGCACTTTTTATAGCTGTAATGTTAATGAAAATTACCGGAACACTAGAATTCGAAATGGTCATCATCTTAATAAGTAAATTAGTTATGCCAGCATATCGAATGCTAAAAATTATAATTACAATATGGTATTACAAAACGTTTTTATCAGACTCAGAGTGCAGTTAAGTTAGAAAATATTCTGACAGTTGGATTGATATTTTAATTTACTGCATAGTACTTTCCTAATGGTAAAAATGAAAAATATGGATGAAATATATACAATTACTTTTTTGATTACTTCTTGGATACCAATTTAGTATTCAATTTACTTACAATAAACTCTTTATATAAAGTACTAAGCTTATATATATGTATATCCTGAACAGGGTATATTAAGTTAATCACGAAGTTTCGTTCTGAAAAAAAAACGCCGACCATACAAGAATAACACCGGTCAACAAAAAAAATATTTTTTTGAGGTTTCTGTTCTCATGCTTGAATTGATGATTCTAGACATTGAAAAACACTTAAATATTAATCTTTAGTTCTTTAAGTTTGCTTTGGGCTGATCTACATCGATAAGTATATTTTAATTGATTTCATAAATCAAAGACCGAAAAATTGCTCTAATTTCCACGAAAGCAAACTTTAACCGGAAAAAAAATTTTCATTATTTTTGTCATAGGAGAAACTAAAATTTAACATGTAGATGTCAGACCCAAAAATCATGTTGACTGGTGTAATCGATTTAGCTATAGCCGTCGCGTTTAAAGTTTAGGAGACAATTCTAATGAAAACGGACGCCACCTCACGAAATCGGCTGTATCTCTGAAAATAAATTTTGAAAGATCCTTCCAAGGTCATATTTTTGAAAGTCTAAACTTTAAATATATGAAAAAAAAAATTGAATTTTTCAAAATTCTAGAGTAGAATACCCCCTTAACATCTAAGTCGGCAGCCAAGCAGTAACCAAGGCAGCAACCTCGTACCAAATATATTCCAGAATTGTTTTAAAAAAACAGGGCAACAGTAGAGTGTCGCCAGAAACAAGCGAGATGAAAAAAAGCATCGAGAACTGTGAGTGAATGAACAAGTTTTCTAAGAGTGATGTACGGCTGTCAACTGAAACATGAAAAGATTGTAGGAACACGAGAGTAATACTCACTGCTCACAGTTTGGTGGCGGCAAAAGCCTCACAGTGGGCCAGATAGACCGAGAAGATTGCAGAAAGAATCAAAAATATGTCACTAGCCCAGCAACAATGAAGCATCTCTTGTTCACTTGTCCTGTACCAGAAGAGTGAGAATCTTAAAATTCGCAATTTAAGCGCTGACTACTACTCACTGTCTACGTAACGGCACTACACATTTGGTATCGCTAAAGCCCATAAATCTTTCGCAGAACCTTGCTCTCGAAAACTCGTTACGTCGATTCATCAGATGTTGTCATCATCCATGCCTCTTAACCGGAATCCGTAGTTATTAGTTACTTATAGAGTATAGTTTTGGTTCGTCGTGAGAAGACTTTACTTCTCAATTGCCTATTGAGTCCGAAGTAGTTGCTGTAGCTACTCGAAATTGGATTTCGAGGCTGACGTTGTTGTTGATGTTAATGCTGGTTTCAAGATAGACGAAATTAGCTACAACTTCGTAGTTATGACTGTCAACAGCGACATGGGAGACAAGTCGTGAGTGCACTCTGAAAGATGTTGCAACAGAATTTCCAACTGAAATAAAGCTATCTTTTGCCTGTGTGCAAACATATTTAGCTCACTTTTACTTGTCTTCTACTTCGGTATTTCAATTTCGCTGCATTTGCCGAGCCTTAAAATTTCATTTGCGTACTCATTACGTTGAACGCAACTGTCTCTATGAATAGTGCGGCGCACTTCTCTAGTCAGGGCGCTTAAACAGCCAACCCTTGGCGGCTTTCATTGCTTACAATGCAATATCCTGCAATACAAATTCATTTCCTCGCCGCTTACAGGTAGATATCACTTTCGATAGAACTGGAACTCCCAAGCTGTAGCAGGAGTGCGCGCCAGCCAGCTCAGTTGTGACTTCCTTTCGGTTGCGCAATGCAGCTGCAATGACTGCGCTTAAATGAGCCTTTCCTGCGCTGCTGCTGCCAACATCCGGTCTGTTTTCCTTCCGTCGCCGAAGTCATCGCTCCAATTCTGGGTGCAGCCTGCTACTTCGACCACTTCGAATGCATTATAGAGTGATTTCCATGTACACGCAGATTGCTTTGCATGAGGGTATGTACATATATACATACCTATGTATGTACTTGGATGTATGTATATACATATATTCTTATTTTATACTTTTGTATACATATGTATGTATGTATGTGTTTATGCTTGTTCTTGTACTAAGTGCAACTTTTTGCTTATCTCGAAAAAGTACGCTGTCTGCAGCAATCACTTGCATTCGTCTTCAATTCATCCATTTGCTCATGTTTTTATGTGTATAGATGTGTGTGTGTGCGACTGCCGGCATTCACAGCTTTCGCTTGGAGCATATTCGTGAGATACACGAGTACGAAATGTCATTGACAGTCGCTGCCAGTTGCCGTTAGTTGTCGTTTGCTGAATGCTGTCTGCTGCCTGCTTTTCTCAACACACACTCACACACACACCCATACGCACGCGCCGAGCCATGCATATATCTGCTGTCTTACTCGCTTTGGTCATTATGCTCAGCTTCTTTAGAATTTTTTATTACACATTTCATTGCAGACATCGGGCGCCAGAAATGTTTCTCGATTTTACTCAACTTTTTTGCTGCTCCTTCAAATGGCAAAATTCGCGACTGTCGCGCTGTACCAAAAAAGGTCGCATGCAAAGTTGAAGCGCCGGCAGCCGCCGCTGATGGAGACCGCATAGACTTGGCTACAGTCTGAGGCGGCTTTAAAGGTTTTGCCTGTATGGAAATGTGTGCGCGTGTGTGTGTACAAGCATGCTTATATATGTGTGCCATTAATGTTGTTATTATTATTGTTGTAGTAGTTGTTTAAATACTGTTTCTACAACTAATGCAATGCTATAATGTTGGAAATATTGTAATGTGTTGCCATTTTTCTTTTGTTGTTGTTGTTATTATTATTGCACTACACATTGTTGGCTACTGTTGCCTGGCTACACTTCACTACTTGCCTATATATTTGGGTTGCTTGACTGCTTGCGATAAGTGCGCGCGTATGTTCGTTCACTACGGTGTGCTTTTAGGCGCCCCACCTCTTTTACCACAACGCTACCCCTATTTTCAAATGCAGTGAATAAAAGTACTAAGCAGCAGTTTAGGTGTATATGTGTGCATTGCTCGTGTGCTTGGCGCTGCTGCCCTCGGTGCGCAGCCACTGTCTAAATAATTATGTATGCGCATATATTTGCTCCATTGGCACAACTAGCATTTCCATTTATTGCGAGCAGATTTTTATTTATAATTAATGCGCTTAATTGGTGGTGACATTAGTTTTTATTTGCTTTTCGGTAATTGTGAGTGTTAGTGGTGGCTGGTATTGTGGGTTATTTGCAATTTGCAGATTATGCATATCCCGAAATCTTACCACAGTTTAACTTTTCTGAGTGTGTTGAGAAGCAATTTATAAAATACACTAGTGTTATTGCTAAGGTTTTATGGATATAAGATCCAAACACTTATGTGGACAGAACTGGCCATCAAATACTTCGGAGTATCTGTTGATAATTCGTGTGAACTGGTTGTTGTGGACGTTGATTGAAGGTAAATGATGGTAACAAGACATGTTACTCTTTAGAAGGATTTAGATTTTTATTATTTTTCGCTGTTTGGCGCCAATTGGAGATTCCACGTGTAGGCAAATCTTCCTGCGCCTGATTTTTCCAACGTAGTGGAGCTCTACCTTTTCCTGTGCTTCGCACGGCGGGAATGCATCGAATACTTTCAGAACTGGAGTGTTTTCGTCCATTCGAACGGCATGACTTAGCCAGCGTAGCTCCCGTCTCTTCGCTGCACTATGTCATTGCCGTTGTATATTTTGTACAGCTAATCGTTTCATCGAATCTGATACTCGCGTTGACAATGCGCAAACGACCATAAGTCTTCCGCAGAACCTTTTGTTCGAAAACTCGACTGATTAGACGTTGTCATCGTCCATGCATCTGCACCATATAGCAGGTCGGGAATAATGAGTGACTTATAGAGTTTTGTTTTTGTTCGTCGAGAGGGAACTTTACTTCTCTAATACTTACTTAGTCCGAAGTAGCACCTGAGCAGAACTAACGGCGCAATGGTTATGACCAATGATATCGATGTCATCAGCGTACGCCAGCAGTGGTACACTCTTGTAGAAGACCTTTTACGTATCGAAGAGCTCGGAGAGGTCCTTCCCGATGCTGACAAAGCTTTTGGTATTGTTCAACGTCAGTTTACACAGCCAAACTAGTTTTTCGGGGATAACATATTCAGACATATGGGCATAAAGGCAGCTCCTTTTCCTCCTGTTTTTGATGTTAAAAGCAGCTTTAAAGTCGACGCAGAGGTGGTGTTCATAAAACACACAAGTCACTAAAAATGATATACTACCAATTTTTTTTTTTAATTATTAGTCGACGCCACCTTTCAGGACTTATACATATTTGTCAAAACATAATTAAATGATACACAACAATATTTGCAAAATCGCTGACAGACAGATCAGGTTAAGAAGGAATGCCATAGGGGATGGAGGATTGCCATGATCATGTACAAGGGAGCGAAAGAAAAACTCGCAAACGTTTTACTCCCATGATTTCGAAAACAATGCGGGACGTTTGTAGGTCTAGTCACAGGACACAACTTAGTGACATCAAAAGTTCAATATTAACGTTGAGACATGTAAAAAGTGCAAAGCAAGTAGGCATGGGAGACACAGAAACACCTCCTCTGTTTCGATCTGGTTTTATCTAGAACTCGGCTTAGATATCTAGGAGCTTTGCAGTTCAAGGGATTGCAGAAAGTACCACAATTAGCCATCAATTATCTTTTGCACGACTTAAGCTTCAGCTCGTATTAATTATAAGTCTCCATCTGCCATGGCCAAATATATTGGGAAGGAAGTTTCGCCATCTCACTTTAGCTCGTCTTAAAATGGATGTTTTTTTTGGTTACCCAGAGGATACTTGGTCTAAGACCGGAAATCGAGAACTGCTTGAGCTATATGTAAAAAATCGTTTCTGGCCACTCCCAACTAAATAGCGCCTAGAGAACTTTCCTCACTTGCGTGAACTTATACATACGACTCCATCCTCCTCCGTCAAATAGGTACAGACAAACAAATATATCACTGAAGTGTATATAAATTTACTACTCTGGAGGTGAATGGAAAAGAGAGTTTGTAGGGGAGGAAGATATTACGTCTACCGACGCACCCAAAATGGACCGCAGAGTTAGGGGAGCAGTGTACTCCAACGGTCTTGACAACTTTATTTCTATCCGTTTACCAAAATCAGCCAGCTTCTTCCAAGCCGAAGTACTAGGGTTCGAGAACCCTGTAAAATTCCAACAAATATTAATTTAAAATTTAACCACGAGAGGATATGGAAAGCAATGTGCTTCAACGACAGCCAGACAGCACTCATGATCTTATGAACGCTAATGGATAATTCCGGTGTAGTAAACAATTGCAAGAAAGTTTTAGCTCGTTGGTAGGACAAATCAACTTAGTCATAATTTGAGTTCCCGGTCATAGAGACAGTTTCGGCGACGAAAAGATAAAGCAACTGACAAGCTAGGTGACCTCTTTAGACGAATCCGAGGCAAAGTTCATATCACACCGGCTGGCAACAATCTAAAGAGAGCTTTACAAGCACATGCATTTTATACATATAGCTCAGAGCAGATTGATATCGATAACATCATGCAAGATAACAAAAAAAAAATATACGCAAAGTATTACAAGTATTTACGGACTTACGGCTACCATAACTGGCCTTATGGAGAACATGAGCGAAAAATGGGATTGCAATATAGCAATATTTATCGCAGCTACAATCTAGAAGGGAATAAGGACCACTGCAGTATATTTCAAGCTGAGGTCTTATCTATTGCGAAAGCTGCGAAACTGGCCTCTAATTCACCTGCAGGCAAGTTCAGAGTCAACACCTACGTAGATCGCAAAGCAGAAATCAAGGCATTAACCTCGTATCGGCCAGAGGTGTCTTGAGAAGCAGGACAGCAGTGGAAAGTGTTTCCAGAAGCAAGCAACTTCACTTTTACTTTCAAGTCACAAAGGCATCGAAAGATGATGAAGACGAAATGATCAACATTGGGATACGACGATCTCGACAGAAGCATGGTACAGAAAACCGGATGGAACTTGCTACCTGCGTACAAAACTGCAAAAATGAAGTGCAAAATGCTAGATCGGAAGTACACAAAATTCCTATTGGCACTCAGTAGAAGAGACTATAGGAACATCATGGGAATACTAACTGAACAAACGAACTGAACAGAACGTGAAGACCACAAGAAATGTCTCAAGCAGGGCACCATGGAAACAATGGAGCATTGGTAAGGCTACGCTGTATTATACACTGGAGGAGGTATCCATAGTGAGGCCGCAGCAAGATTGTTGCGCGGTTAGGTGAACTTTTGCATAATTTAGCCTCAACTCCACTTCATAAACGACTTCGACTTTTTGTACTGTTAATTCGCGTTTGTATACTAAAATTATATTTACTCTGCCGTAAATCTTGTTGCACTAAAAGTCTAAACGCGTTATTGCTGTGACACGAACAGTCCTCCATTGTGGCAGTGGAAATGTGGCATCCACAATATATTCTCACATCACATTTCACAATGTGAATCAGTGCACTGAACATTTTTCTTAATTTACTCGCCACCATTTGCCATACGCAAGCTGTCATTTGTTCACATGTCAAGTTGGGACACACAAATACACACACACATGCACACACAGACGATCCCACATATTGGCAGCAGCCTATATTTACGAATGAGTAAATATTTCGCTCACTGTTTAGATAATAATGCATTGTGTTGAATGTAGTTTGATGTCTATACCATGTATGTGTAGGCATATGTGTGCTTGTGTGTGTGTGCCGCCATTTCCGAATGTGTGTTGTATTCTATACGAAAAGAAAATTTCTGCTGATTCTCGGTGGGAATTTGTGTTGTGTTTATAGTCATTATGGCTATTGCGGTTATAGCTGCTATCGTTGTTATTGTGCGCATTGTTGTTGCTGTTGCGAAATTTTTCATTTTGTCGACTTACTTATTTTTATTTATCACCGCAGTGTGTGTATCTGTAGTTGTTGAGTTATTTGTTGTCCATTGTGCGAATTTGCTATTGTTGTTGTTGTTATATATGTATATACATTTTTTGTTGTTGTTGATTTTATTTCTATTTTCTTTTATTATATTTGTTGTGGTTATTTATTTATTTTTTGTTGTTATTTTTGTTTTTCTTGTTGTTGTTTTATTGTTATTTTTGTAATTTTTTTTTTTTTTTTTGTTTTTGTTATCCTTAGTGTTGATATTACATTTCGTGTTGTTGTTGTTTTTTGTTTTTGTTGTAATGCTTGTTGTTGTTGCTTCGGTCGCACATCGCATCTGCAATGGTTTTGTTCGCCATCCACTGAAAGAGTATGCCAAGCTGTTGTGTTGTTCTTGCTCTTGCTGTGTTGTGTTACTTTTGCTTCATGTTTGAATATTATTTTTATTTAGACCATTGTTTCGTTGCCCATTTCTGCAGCATGGCGCCGCCCGGCACCGCATACACAACAACAAGTAGCGCCGCGTTTTGCTGCATTCGCGCTTTCTCCAACTGTTGGTGCGGCCCTCGTGTCCACCAAGCGTATATATGGACTCTCTCAACGCGCACACATACACCCCTACATACATATGCATGTATGTGTATATCATAAAAAAAAGTTAGAAAAAAGTGTCGCAGGTTGTCAGTTGCTGAACTACACTTTTGTGTCGTCTTTTCGTCTATTTGCTGTCTAACTGTCTTTTGTGCTTACATATGCTTGCCGTCCCTTCTCGCCCCTTGCTATCGCTTATTTTCGCATGTCACAGCATCAGCTAGCAACAGCCTGCGTCGCTGTAACCTAAGTGTGTCGTCGGTTGGTTGGTTGGTTGGTTGTTGCTGCTGCCGCATTATTTCGTGCTTGGGTCCTGGTCATGCTTCATCATTTGTTCGTTGACAAAACGTCGTTGACTTATTCGCCGGTTCGTCCTCTTCATGCTGGCTTTGCTTTTGTGTGCCTAGCAAACGAGTGTGTGTGTGCGCGTGTGAGTCCATGCGCCAGTTTATTTGGTCTCTTTCGCTCATTTGTATGTGTGCGTTCATGTGTGTGTCGCTAAGTTCGTAAAAATCTTTTGTTCAAATTTATTTTATTTTTTATGTTTTTTAATAATGACGTGTTCCCATTTGACATTTTTTTATTTCGCTCTGCGTTTTCTACGCTTTCCTCTTTTATTTTATTTTATATTTTTTCGCAATATTAAAATTTTTTGTTTTTCATATATGTATATAAGTCGGTTGCCTACTCCTACATTCACACACTCATACAACATATATGTATGCATGTAGCGGCTGTAAGTTTGTTTTCATATGTGCTTAAAAGTAGAGTAACATAAAACTGCAGTAAATCAAACCAACTAGGACGTACTGGTCGGTTTATAGCCCTATGAAGCTATGGTTTTTAATTTTAAATGAATGGTTCTTTTATTTTCGGGCAGATACGAGTCGGTATCCATGTATGCGAGTACATTAGACAGCGTTGCTTATCATCTAAAAAAAAAAGTTTTGTGGTTTTGAGGGTAGGCCTTGTTTGAAGCCTTAATTCGTGGATAGTTTTCAAGGAATTATGTCAAATGTTGGAAGGCGCTGGCAAAGAGTATATTCGCGCGAAAACATTTGCAACTGATCGAGCGGCATCTTCTAAATAGAAGCGGCTGGCATGAAGTTATTACTACGGAGACTTCTTTAGAGTGGTGACTATTCACTCCAACAGTAGGGCGATGGTATTACTGACTGTACGCTTAAGCATGGTAAAAGGATGTCTAGTCTCCATATATCGAGTTCATATATTGAGTTGGCTGGCCACAACGGCAAACTGTAAGGGTCATGATCTTACCAGGACAGCTACTTCAGTCTTAATAACTACGTAATGCTAACGGGTAGGAGCCACGTTGCCTTCTTGAGCTTTACTACTAGACTGGTGGGCATCAGGACAGCTCAGCAAGCAGCTGGACAGTCTAAAAGTCCTGCTTACCCAAGGTAAAAATATCATCTCAAGACAACTTCTCCTCGAATGTCCAGCTATTGCCAAACGAAGGCAAAAACACCTCGGATCTCATCGATTCAAATCGCTTGTGTCATTTTTCCTTCACGATATCTCTAATTCTTAGAGCCTAATGTCGAGTTGATAGTATGTAGCTAATTCATTGTAGAACTCATGTAGCCCTACACATATATTTTATTAACATAGGTTTCGTTGAATTTTTGCGACAAAAGGCTGGGTATATGACAGATCTCGGACAGGGACGCACTGAATTTCTCTATTGCTTTAATTGAATTTCTTACAATGTAGATCACTGCAACGCAGAACCTACTCCCGTCGATGCCTTCTGGGTTCACATAACTGTGAGAGATTTGTTGCAAGGCGAAGCCGTTAGAGAAAGAGAGCTGTGAGCTTCGTAGTTAAGAGAGAAAGCAGCATGTGGATTCTTCTATCGGAAGCTCTCCTTAGACTGCAGTTCCATCAATGTAGCGTCTTTTAATCGGAAGGGAATGCTCCGAATGGCAGCTTTCTTAAGAGAGATACGCAGTCATTTCGAGAGACGAGCGGCTATACTGGCTTTGAGTTCAACCACTGTGTGTTCAAAACTAGTCAAGGAATGCATGATCTTATTCTCAATATCTTTATACTATCTCAATCTCATTCGTTTGGAAGCTAGTCGGTTTTCCGATGTCTTCCTGCGTTTAGACTTTGGCACTTTGGACCTCAAGTGAGCTCAAGTGCTAGCCAACAATCAGAACTTCTGTGACTACACGGTCATCAAGATTGCCCAGATCTATGAGGATCTGGTTATCCTTCTTCTTCTTTACTGGCGTAGACACCGCTTACGCGATTACAGCCGAGTCAACAACAGCGCGCCAGTCGTTTCTTCTCTTCGCTACGTGGCGCCAATTGGATATTCCAAACGAAGCCAGGTCCTTCTCCACTTGGTCCTTCCAACGGAGTGGAGATCTTCCTCTTCCTCTGCTTCCCGCGGCGGGTACTGCGTCGAATATTTTCAGAGCTGGAGTGTTTTCATCCATCCGGACAACATGACCTAGCCAGCGTAGCCACTGTCTTTTAATCCGATGAACTATGTCAATGTCGTCGTATATCTCGTACAGCTCATCGTTCCATCGAATGCGACATTCGCCGTGGCCAATGCACAAAGGACCATAAATCTTTCGCAGAACCTTTCTCTCGAAAACTCGTAACGTCGACTCATCGGTTGTTGTCATCGTCCAAGCCTCTGCACCATATAGCAGGACGGGTATAATGAGCGACTTATAGAGTTTGGCTTTTGTTCGTCGAGAGAGGACTTTACTTTTCAATTGCCTACTCAGTCCGAAGTAGCACCTGTTGGCAAGAGTAATCCTGCGTTGGATTTCCAGGCTGACATTGTAGGTGGTGTTAATGCTGGTTCCTAAGTAGACGAAATTATCTACAACTTCGATGTTATGACTGTCAACAGTGACGTGAGAGCCAAGTCCCGAATGCGACGACTGTTTGTTTGATGACAGGAGATATTTCGTCTTGCCCTCGTTAAAAGGGGGGTCACTTATCCGAGGCTTGTTGTTTCCTTTCATTGGGGGTGTTTTTTTACGTGGCGGGTCCCAAACCCAGCGCACAACCCTAAGTAGGGAATATTTCGCGTTCTCACTTTAGCTCGCCTTCAAATGGATGTTCTTAGGCTACCCAGAGGATACTTGGTCAAAGACCGGAAGTCGTGAGCTGCTTGAGTCATATGTAAAATAATCGTTTCTGGCCACTCCCAAGTGAATGGCGATCAGAGAACTTTCCTCACTTGCGTGAACTTCTACACATGACTCCATCCTCCAAAATCTGGTTATCCACTTGTAGAAGTTTTTAGGTAACACAAAATTGGAATATCTGTCCAAATGAGCTTGCAGATGACAAACAGAGTTGAGAGTTTTTGACGCGCCCCGTTCCGGATAAGTAGATTTGACTGTCGCGAGACGGTGTGAACCGGTTGAAAAATATCTTCTACTGTGATGACAAGTAAGAGGTTCATGAGTACTTTTGTTACAAAGAATCATAAATATAATATAAATTTGGAGTCCGTTTCCAACCACTGGCAGGAATAGTATTAGTATTATGTTTTTAAATTTGTCCCATAGCGCTATCCACTAACTAGAAACTAAAACCTTATTTATTAAAATTAATTGCATATAAGAAGAGAAAAAGTGATTACAAAGGGCGACATACTTAAAAAGCAATATTAGAAAAATCATTGCATCAGTTCGTAGAACTATACAATTACTCGCACCACGTAGTGTAATCAGCACTGCATTAACAGCCGAATGGCACGTACTTAGTTCTTGTTACAGTCGCTTCTTTTTCAATATCCTTTCGCAAATAGTTTTTAATTGCATTTTTCCCCCAATATACGAATATACTCTACCACATAAAGTCTATCATGCATGCATACACAAACCTGCCAGATCGTATACATTTTCCAAAGATGCATTTAATTTTCAATGGCTTAAAAACGAACGGTGTATGAGAGGATAAAAGAGGGCACTAAAACCGAAAACGAAATAAAAGCGCTGGCAGGTCGCTCAACTGCGCCATTTACACTTGAATTGTCAGGCTTCGGAAAAAATCACAGTGAAATCCTTGCAAAAGGCAGGCAAACGCAAGCAAAGTGCAGTGAAAATTTGCTAACCAGAAAAAAAAATATATATATATATGTACATATATATCTACGAAAAAAGGGAACACAGAGCGGAGAGCGTGTAAATAAAACGAATTGGGAAAACTATTCTCGCTTGTGCGCTGAGTATTGAGCAAATATTTTGGCAATGCACCAAATGGGTGTGGCGCGCGCCTATATGTAGGCAGTAATAAAGTGCATTTGTGTGACTACATGGCGTTAATAGATAGCGCGCGCGTGTGTGCAGAGTTTAACTTGAGCTGACAGGAACCTGGGGATACGAGCGCCACAGCAACGGCGTAGTGTTAAGTTCCGGCAGTTTGAGCTTGTTTCAGACTTTTTTTTTAGTTCATCTGGCTGCTTTTTATTTTCGGGTGCATTTTTTTTTAACAGTTATAATAGTAAAGAAAGTTTATGCAGCCAGGCTTATTCATTTATATTTTTAGCTCAGCGATTTTTATAAAGTATTACGTATAGAACTTTCAGCTATAAAGTGATTCAGCCTAACTGAATGTTTACCTGACTATTAAGTGTTTAATTTTGTGTGAACTTTCGTATTTACGAGAATGCTAGAACAAGACTGAAAATTTGCTGGGGCAAGATTGAAAATCTTTCCAGCTAATATCATATCATAAACAATGCTGTAAATGTCTCGACCAACCAAATCTCATTTAACGGTTGACAACACAATTCTATGCGTTTCCACACAAAAAGCGTTGCTTTGAATATTGTTTTTAACCATTACTAGCCATACTTTATAGAAATAAACAGTACATAATATATTTAACTCCTCTTTTCGACTGTTCTTTTTCGCTCTCACGATCCAGCCATTCATTCGAACTCGCCTAAATGAAAAGCCAAGCTAAGGAGATATTCGTAGGAAAGCGCTGGGCAGTCTAACTGTACTTGCTAAAATAACTAAATTTACCAAATACAAGATCTATATATAGTATTGTGGTGATACGAGTATTTACCACAATCAAAGCGTATTCTTTCATCATCTTGTATGCCTATGCCCTGTGAAAAGATAATATCACAGAAACACAATTGTCTCTACTGATGTAGAAAGAAATGAAAACTAAGAAAAAGTATTAAATGTGTGAAGTATTGTGAGTTACCAATATCATGTCGTTGAGTGATAGCAGAGCTTGTATTGCCTACAGATGGGATTGCTGCTTGAAGTTAAACTCGTTTTTAAAATGTTGTGTGTCTTTCGAAGATTAGATTATTTGACTAAATTAGTAGTTGTAAAGTTTTGTGGTGGCTGACGATCATTTTCAGGGAAAATGGTAAACCAAATCTCTTAAATATGACAGTAGAGGGAAGTTGTGTGATAATTAATTTTGGAGTTGAGTTATACTAATCTTAACTATTTAAGGGAGACACATATGCATTTAGTTAATCTATTTGTTATATAAGAAATCGTTGAAATCATTTTTGAAGATTATCTCTTTCAAACGTTGGCCCCCACTACGTCTCGGATTGTCAATCCGTTGAGTCCAATTTTCGATGACTTGTTCGAGCATTTCGACTGGTAACTGGCGTAAGACATGTGTGATATTTTGCTCCAAGGCCATGAATCGATGCCGAATTGTTCACAAGAACTTTAAAATTTACATATCCCCACAGGAACAAGTCTAAAGATGTGATATCATTTGGTTTTGCTGGCCAATCGACGGACCTAAAACGTGAAATTATCTTTTCACCGAAGTGTTCTCTCAATAAATCCATTGAATGATGCGATGTGTGAGTCGAGACGTCTTTTTGTTGAGAGCAAATGGCGCCGAGATCACGGGCTTCCATTTCAGACATCAAATAGTCATTGATGGTTAAGTTTTCACCGGCATCATTTTTGAAGAAATATGAACAGATAATTTCACTGGTCCACAAACCACACCAAACCATTGTTTTTTCTGGATGAAATGGCAGCACTCGAATCTCTTCGGGTTGCTCTTCGTTCCAAATGCGGCAGTTTTGTTTGTTTACATACCCCCATACATGCCTCTCGAAAACGTCGGATCTACTTGGAAGGTTAAGCGGCTTCAGCTTTCATAAGCTATATTTTTAACGTTTTCAATTTAAGATCTCGACGTAAAATGTGCCAAGTGATTCCGTACGTCAGTACGAGTTGCTGAGAACCGCGTCGAATCAATTCTCCATGGTCTTCTTGTAATATTCGGTCGAATATTAACCAATAATGAACGCTGGGCCCCAGGATGGTTGATGGATGATGTTGCTAATAGTGCGCTCAGTAGGCCGATTATGTTGACCATAAATTGAGCGAAGTATGTAAAACACATTTTTTACAGAACGTGAATTTTTGTAATAAAGTC